>LOJH01003680.1:0-35121 GCA_001685095.1 Ellobius talpinus | reverse complement strand
TGTATGTCTCTCTTAGGATCCTCATTGTTGTCTAGGTTCTCTGGGATTGTGAATACAAAGAGAAGTTTTAAATCAGAGTAGTGCTCTGCATTTTAGAAAGCTGCCTTTGGCACCAGCATAATGAAGCCTGTAGGATAGAAGGAAAGACTGGTGGCAGGGAGGCTACTTTATATGCAGCTGTGGTATTAGAGGCAAGAGATGAGTGCATGGGAGGAGAGGGTAAAGTAGAAATGTTAACAGAGGCAGATGATGGAAATATAGGAAGAGCCAGAACCCAGGTTCTTTGTGAGAGCACAAAAGAGAAGGACACAACACCTAGGGGAGGCTGCTGTATGGGCGGAATTTGAGCCAGGAGACTATGTTTGAAGGTCAATTAGCATTTTCCACTTAGAATAAATGGAAAGAAGCCATTTATGACCTCGAGACCAGGAAGAGCAAAGATGTGAAGGTGGAAAGGTCACAGGGCACATATGAAATGCGGTGACTAGTTGAATTTGGCAGGCTTTAGTTTGGCATTCAGAGGTGACTTTCTTCCCATCATCATGTATGTTCCTAGATGATGTCTCTCACTGTTCAGCAAGCAGAAACTTTGGAAACATAAATTGGCATTAACATCAACGAAAGTGTGGCTGAATGAGAAAGGTCTTTCGTCTGCAAGAATGCATTGTGGTGCAGGTTCTGGGAATATTGGTGCCTGCAATGCAATTCTGTACTGTCCCTACTGCCATTCACCAACCTTGAACACTGCTGAAGGAGGAACACTGAAGGATAAAATCCTGGACTGTCTAATGGGGAGAGAAGAGAATAGGCACATAGCAACAACAACAGCAACCACCCAGGTGGATGGGTGGGGGCATCTGTGTGTACAGTGGCAATCTACAGTGCTCTGAAGAAACCCCCATCTAGGCCAAGGCTGAAATGGTTATGATTTTTAAAAATCACTTCAGTTACATCATACATTAACTCAAACTTTACAAGATGAAACATTCCCTAAGTGCTTGCTAACACATTTTGGCTCTCCACCTAGACTCATGGTAAGGCCCCATGGTTTCACCACCACTGCCTCTGACACATCAGTGTATGCTTGGATTAGCAAAAAGTTCATCAAAATGGGGTGAACTTGTAACTTTTCTAAAAGGATTCCAGTGACCCCAGAGTCATATTTTGAGAACAATTGGTTCTCAAGATTGTTTTCAATTTTGCAACTGCAGAACAAACACATTGATATCATCAGCAAATATTCATCTCAAACATCATTCTCTCAGCCTGGTTTAAAGATAAAATAGATGCTGCACTATACTGGATAAATATGTCTGGTAGATTCTGTTAAAATTTAAAATATGGATTCTGAAAATGTTTTCCATTAGAGTCAGTGTATAGCATGAATTCTAATTGTTCTTAATAAAAATCTGGAGTCAGATATTGGCGGATGAAAGCTGAGAGGTCAGAGAAGCAGAGCAGATAGCCAATAGAGAGACCTTTTACCTCTACCGAAGTTCAGATCAAAGGGGCAATCCTGTCCTCAGACTGCCTCCTTAGACTTCGTCCTCAGACTGAAGGAGTAATTCCCAGACTGCAACTGTCTTCACCGATCCTCAGACAGCTCTGAGCTCCTGTCTCCTCCTGCCTTATATTCCTCTCTCCACCTAGCCATATCATTCCTGTCTCTGCCTCCCTAGTTCTTGGATTCAACACATGCGATCCCAAGTGCTGGAATCACTTTTGTGTGAGTTCTGTTTCTTTTTTTTTAGACAGATTCAGTCTCGTGTAGCTCAGGGTAGTCTTGAATTAACAGAGATCCGTTTGCCTCTGTCTCCCGAGTCCTGAGATTAAAGGTGTGTGCCACCTCTCCTTGGCCTCTAGTGGCTTAGCTCTGTACTATGATCTTCAGGCAATCTTTATTTGTTAAAACATAAACAAAATATCACTGCATCAGTATCTAGTTTTCATGAAAATTTATGCAGTCTTTTCTTTGAAATAAAAGCATTGGCAGCTGAGGAGAGTGCTCAGTAAACACACTAGGAGCTGAGGACATGGATCAGTCAGTAAAAGACTTAGGCACAAGCATGAGAGCCAGAATTAGTATCCTCAGGGCCCATGTAAAAGTCAAGGCATGGTGGTGCATCACTATGATCCCAACTGGGGAGGCAGAGACAGAAGGATGGGTCCCTGGGGCTTACACACCAGAGAGATTAGCAGAATCTAGGAGATCCATCCCCAAAACCAAGGTGGAGAGTAATTGAGGAAGACCCCCTAGCCTTGACCTTTGGTCTCCACATACCTGTGCATACATACACATACACAGACATGCACACAAACATGTAAACACAAAAAACAAAAATATTGGCAAGACTGTTACACAATATTAATAAACAAATTTTCACCTAAAGAGAATTCTATATTTTGAAAAGTGTAACTTTATCTTGGTTCTGTATTTGAACACTATATTATAACAGACTTAAACTCTTTCTGAAGTTCTTATTAAGCTAAAAATGCTTTCCAAAACCTGAGAAATGAAAACAGAAATATATAACCCAGTATAAAAATGAAAAAGCACTTTCTGGGCGACTGTTCTATTTTAACTTTTCTGCTAGGGCAATGGCATACAGAAGATGAGAAGACACAATCGCTGTTCTTAAGAAACTCAAAGTTTACTGAGAAAGACAGACATCCACAGATAGTCACAAGTCAATAAAATAAGTGGTAACAGAAGAATGGATAGCCATGTGGGTGCTTAGAAGGACAGAGTTACTAAGCTAGAGAGGCATCAGAGTGTGAAAATGGCTCAAGCTTTCAGCTATCACAACAGTTTGATTTCTATGATACAATTACATTCTTGGAGCTAGGACAGAAGAGATAATTGGATGGGTACATTTTGGGGGCCTTCCTGGAAGTGTCTTTTATCTTTCTACTGAGGCATAATTTCTCTGTGTAGCTCTGACTGTCCTGGAACCTGATCTGTAGACCAGGCTGGCCTCGAACTCACAGAGATCTGCCTGCCTCTGCCACCTGAGTGCTGGAATTAAAGGTGTGTGCCACTACTGCCCATCTTTGAAAATGTCTTTGTGGTGTTCTGATTGTAATCAGTTGACCACATTTGTGGTAGTCATCATGACACTCTTACCATCTCTGTGCTGGGTTCACTGATCCATGACACATGCCAACAATTTCTTCACTGGATTTCTGTGTCAGGTCTGGTATAGAGCATTAGATGCTGGCCTGGCTGACTGAACTTTTTTATCCATTGTTATTCTGCATGTGCCTACAACTGAAAGGTCAAGTCTTTGAGCTACCAGAAATTTTAGCAGGAATAGGGCCTGCTGGGCATCATTTGGCCCACCAGTGGCAGGGGAACTGAAAGGTTAAAACTTGACTTCAGTTTTTGGAAGATGTTCTGATACTTTGTAAGGCACTGCAGATTTACTGTACAGTGAGAGAAAGCATAGCTAAAGAGGTAACTATAAATAACTATAAACTCCCTGTGATGTTTTATAGAGTAAAATTATGTATAATGGCTGATGTGTACACATTGCATTGAACAATAAATTGTGTTTTGCAGTACAGATCAGTCTTCTGCAGATAGCTGGCACTGAAACTGGATTCTTAGATATGCATGGGCATACTGAGCATTGTGTTCAGTGGTTTAGAAAAGTAACTCCCACAAAGGATGTTTTGATTGCCAATTATGGCGAACCCAACTGAAATGGACAAAAAAATGCTGACAAGTTTTTATTTACATGGCAAGAAAGTCCAGATGTTGGACAGGCTACACACTGGTTCAGCTATGACATTGGCTCCTTCCCTTTGTGGTTCTCTTGATTCTACTCTCTTGTCCTGTGTTTGGTTTTGTCCCTACTTTGGGGGAGAGTAATGGTAACTAGGACTATTTTATGTTCCATCAGTTAAAAGATAATGGCTTCTTGCACTATAGTAAAAATAAATTTAAATGCTACATGATAATTAGCATTTAGAGTAACATCTGTACCACTACTGGCTATATATGCAGAAGACACTGTGTCAGCATATCACAGAGATACTTGTCATCCATGGTCATGGGGCAGTATTCACAACAGCCAAGTTACAGGATCAGCTCAGGGTCTGTTGACAGATGAATGGATAAAGAGAACATGGTACATGTGGATGACAGAGCTTTATTCAGCTATGAAGAATAAAATGATTTTGTTTGATGGAAATGGGCCATATTTGTGATGATCATATTAGGTGAAATGAGCCAGGCAAATCTTGCATGTTTTCTGCCATTAATAGATCCTATAGTTCGGGTAGCTACAAGGACCATATGTATAATGTAAAAGCACAAGGGAAACTGCTGGCAAGAGGAAGATGAGAGGGAGAGCAAGAGACAGATTGCAGGAGGGAGGACACAGGAGAGGATATGGGGAAATGGATATAATCAGGGTACTTTATATACTTGAAGGAAATTGTCGTTACTAAACCCATCATGATACAATGAATATATGCTAATAAAACAAAATGTAAGGCCAGATTATATAAACCATGGAGATGCCCCCAAAATTTGTTCAAAAGCAATTGAATAGTTGAAATACTTTGAAGGGTATCTGAATTTTTGCTTCTGCTTAGTATTTATTTTTAAGCAGTGCCTCTTTCCTTGTACCTCTTATAGTATCAATGTTAATCTAGAAATAAGATGCTTCTGTACTTCTAGAATAGGACTAATATCTTATGACATTCTTCTGAGCCTAATATCTTAAGACATTCGTCTGAGCCTATAACTTCAATATGCATAGAACTAATTATGCAGAACAGGTCAAGAAAACAATATCTGGAGTTTCCTACAACTGGTCTCTCATCATGGTTTCAATTGCCTGGGTATCCTGGAAAAATGATTTTATCTTTTGGAGCCTTCATTTCTTTAAGAAACAGAAACAATATTAGGACTTACCTCACAATGGCTGGAGATGACATGAAATAGTACATTCAGTGCACATATTAAAGTGCCCAGTATTTTTGGTTCATTGTGCCCTCACTGACTCAGTAATTTTCTTTATGGCATCCCTAAATGAAGAGAACTATGTTGCATTTGTACTTATTGAGCAATTAAGTGTAAAAATGGCAATGGTACTGGTTTATGAGCTGTATATTTCCCTCAAAAATTTAAAATATCTTACAATAATTTTGTGAGTTGTTTATGTCATTCTGGGGTATGTTGTTTACCAGTTCAGGAATAAAACATCACTGGGGACAAATTTCTCTTTAATTACAGGGTGGTTTTTATTGAGAGATGTCTATTATTATCATTAGAGAAAGAGGTTCATTGGAAGAGTAGTTTCTACATGAACAGTCATACCTAATACAGTGTCATTTTCTAGGTTTACTCCCCCCACCCCACTGTCGCTCATTGATCACGTGTCATTGCTTTAAAAGAGATTTCGTGTGCTAGATGGATGTACTTTCTTTTGCAATGCCTGAAATTCCATATACTTGGGAGGCTGAGACAGAAGTTTCACGGTTATATTTATTATAAATTGCATTCAATTTATATATTAAATAATACACATTATTATTCAAGTCTTGCCTAGGCTACAGGCTGAGTTCAGACCACCCTGGGCAACTTAGATCCTGCTTTAAAACAAAAAGTAAAAAGAGGACTAGAGATGTATTTCAGGGGTAAAGTGCATGCCTTCAGTATCGTTTAGGATTTTCTCTCCTTTTCCTTTGCTTTCCCCCCTTCCTTTCTCCATGCCCTTCTTACCCAGTATCCAAATCCTGACTCTCACCCAAGCCCTCAAGAGAGTGGCTACCTAATTCAGGAAGAATGATTGGTTTGACTGTTTTGATTCCCCATTTGGCACGTGAGCCAGCCAGAACATGGGGTGCTGTTAGCGCACTCCTGCATGCATCCTTCCTTCTTTTAAGAAACAGGAACAATCAGTTTAAAACCTATTCTAATTGAGCTCAGGGCTCTCCGGTTGGACATGTGGGGAGATCGAGTTTGCAAACTTGATTAAAATACAGGCTCTTTGCTTTTACATAGGGGACTCTTGGTTTCCTTGTCGGCTTGTCGGGGATTGCAGATTTGGGCATAACACTGAGAAGCAGAAGAGAGTAAATCTTTGAAGCCGAGGTTGGTAGAAGATCTCTGAGATTTCCTAAAGGCGAGAGCCGCCTTCAGTTCTGTTTTGTTTTTCAGATTCACTGAAGGGAAATCTGATGTTGGAGTAATTAAGGAGGAATGAACTAGAAGACCTGTGCATGCACTGTTGACTCTGGGCCTCCTTGGTGCTGGCCGGCAGAGGTCGGGGAGCGGCTGGCTGGCTGTTAGCCCCAGCCTGCAGCGTTTGCTTTGGCCATTGGGGGAAAGAGCACTTTATGGAAAGCCAGCCTTCCCGGCCAAGCGTCTATTTTCATCCTGAATCTGTTGAGTCCAGCCTGAAGGTTGGCTCCAGGATCAACAGAGGCCATGGAAAATGGGACTGGATGTCTGGCAGACATCACCGTGGGCTTTGTCTTCCTGACCAGGTTAGTTAGCCCTGAGCTCACGAAGGCAGGCACAATGGAGAGCTAAGGACCTTGCAGCATCAGTACCAGAAAGAACAAGCTTGTTGCATGGTCACTGTATCTCAGACCAGGCCTCATTTATTTCCCAGCTCTCTAGTCTAGTAAGGTGGGCGTGGAGGAAGGGCTGGTAGAGTCTCCGCAGTACCTGAGGTCCCTTAAGTGAAAGACATCAAAGTATAGGGCCAGTTATTTTTCCCAACAAAAAATGGGAGACTCCTGAGATTTAGCACACTTATTGTCTAAAAAGCCAGGCACTGCATGTTATGGTTTTGAGAACTCTCCTAGTTTCTATGTGCTTATTTAACTCTACCTTGGTGACACGGAAGTATTCCTACGTGTGTGTAAATGAAGGAGCATGCCACCTTTCTTTGCTTAAAAAAAGCTAAAATGTCAACAAACATTCTTTGTTTCTGCATGAAAATAGATGGTAGGTTGGATATGGCCTGTGAGTCCTAGTTTGTCTTTAGCAACCACCACTCTAGAAGATAGAACACAGACTATGGGGTGAACTTGGGGATGTTTGGATTGAATGAAAAGAATAACCATAGTTATAGGAAAACGGGGTACGTTTCCCAGGAAGTTACAACAGCTACCTTAAAGAAAGATATAAATGATGTTCGAGAGGCACTGGTTAAGGATGTTAGAGGAAGGCTCAAAGGTCTGACCAGGGATTGGTTCTGATGTTTTAAAAGCTACAGGATGTTTTCTGTGTAAGGATGTTTCCACGTCTGTGTATCCATCATTTCCCACTCACTCACTAGTTACATTTAAATTTTAATGGCTCTTTGTCCGGGATCCAGTCTCCCTTAACTAGCATTTGTTGATTATTGCCTCATCTTGCTCCTCATTTTTTGTACATTCTTATTTTCCTTTCAGAAACTAAGGGGTTAATGTCAAAAGGGTAAGGTTTGCTGGGCAGCTGCTGCACTGTTGCCTAGCAACCCTCAGGGGGCAGCTCAGAATTTGTGCAGAAGCTTTTGTGGAAATATGGTCTGATCCAACCATCAGGGCGGAGTAGAGAGCAAAGGAGATCATGTATATCAGACCCATTATAAATCATGAAGCAGGATTTGACTCTATCTCAAAGAATATTGAATCTTCTTTTATGTCACTAGGGGGAATTAAATTTGCTTTAGGAGATTTCAGCACTTTCCTGCCTCCCCGCTTCCCCCCAGTGGTTTGGTCCTATTTCTCAGAACATCATCCTTGTCACTAAACCTCCCAAGTGGCCTGCTCCTATCTCATAGATTATTATGCCCTGTGTTCTCTTACCCTTCCCTCTAGTTATCTGGTTTGTAAGAGTGCTTTGATGATGTCTTGAACTCAAGCATCCCTTCTCAGCTCCCTATCATGGCAGTGGTTTGTTCCTATCTGCTGAGCATCAGCATCTTTCTCCTCCTTTCTCACAGGAATGATTAGATACTGCGTCATTGAGCATCAGGCTTTAAGCCCCTCCCCCGGGGTCTACAGTGGTTTGATCCTACCTCATGGACTATTAGGTTCTTCTGATTCCCCCTCCAGCATCACCATTACTAATGGTATGGTCCTCAGCATCAGGTCCTTTTTGTCCCCCACTGGTCTTCTGAGCAGAATTGATGCAGTTTCATCTCATTCCTGATGCATCCTGAGCCCTTCAGTGCCTTGCTACTGTGTCAGTGCTATAAACTGGACCAAGTGGGTTGAAAATGGACAGAAATTGATCTTGATCACTTTAGATACTTTATGACAAAGGAAAAAAAAGTAATTTCTGTCCAGTTAAAATCCATTTGAGCCAGTTTAAGGTAATTGCATAGAGCTGGAGCCTGAGGTCAGTAAAGCCAGGAAGATGGCTGAAGATTATGCTGACTCAAGCCCAGACAAGGATCCAGGTATTTATAGATGTTGAAAATAATCTGAGCAAAAGAAAAGAGACCAGATAAGGAGACAGGAAAATACAGGAAGTAGGGTTGATAGAGGGAGGGCTCAGAAGAGGTTAGCACAACCTGAAGAATTTTTTAATATATATTTAATATATAAAGACATATAAAAAGGGTTTGGGGCTCTAAATTGAGGCATCTGGGAGGCAGCCTGAACGCTGACGTCATCTGGCAGGCTGGAGCTGAGACTGGGTGGTTTGTGGTGCAGTGATGATGCATGGCTCTGCAGGCCAGCTCCTAGGGCCATTCTTTGTATGGGACTCACCTCAGGCTATTTGATTGATTGTCTCACTCCACAAATGACAGCCTTTTCACCCCTTTAACTGTGATAGCCATATAAATTAGGAGGGAGTGAGCGATTTTGAAGAAAGCTAATTACAATAGGTAAGCCAAGGTGTGAATGAGGGAGTTGATTAGAATTGGGTCGGAGTGTTTACTTCCTAATTATTTTTTAGCAAGGTGGTTGGGGAAGTGGCAGCTTCAGCAAAGTTTGTCATTTCTCATCTCTGGCAGGGCTTCTCCAGGGGGGCTTGTGGCTTTATGTAGAAATTGGACTGCGTTGTCTGTATTTCTGTCATGTGCGCGTGTTCCTGTTTGTTGTTTTTTGGGAACTGCCGTGGAAAAGATGGGGCTGAGACATGGAGGATGAAAACAATGACATTTCCACAGACTGTGGCATTTCTGATGCAGTGAGACAGTAGGCAGGCCCGATGGTTTGATGACGATGATGAGTCATGTACTGCAGCAAGATGGAGGGTGGGGTTGGAGCTGGCTGCTTCAGCTGGCAGGGGTGCATGCAGCTCTCTGCGACTTCCTACCTGTAAGGAGAAAGAGAAAGCTTTTCTAGAACGATTTAGAAACTTCACTGCCTGGGAGGGAAGGTGATATTTTTTTAAAAAAATATTTTTTGGAGAATTTGTTAGGATTCTGCGTATTTAGGAAGATGGCTTCAGTTAGCCACTGCCCATTTCTCCAAAGGGAGGATGGCAGCCATTTTGCTGAAGGCAGTTGAGTGGCCTTCCCAGGACTGAGAAGGTAAGAATTAGAAAGTTTAGAATCAAGTAACTCAGGCTTTGTGGGTCGTCTCTGTTATTTGTAATATGAACACTGAGCAAATTAACCTTTTAGAGAATTATGCTTATTTCTAAAATAAAGCTAATATCCTGCTTAAAAGATAGAAACTTAGAGTTTAATGCCTTTGGGGGCAAAGTAGACGATATTCAACATTTTTGTCTTATTGAACTGGATTGTGTGTCAGGGATTATTTTTGTGTATGTGTATGTATAGTTTAGCTTGATAAAGACAATTTCTTTCTAAATTTTTTAAGAATGCTTTTCCACAAATGAAGCCACTGAACTATTTTGAGGATCAAAGAGAAATTTATTCACTGTAGAATTTTATAAAATATAAAGCATCCATGTACATATTTGCTGTTTCTATAATAATTCATGGATTATTACCCAAGCACTACTAGAGAAACCCAGGATAAAATGTCTTCTGGTGCTGCACACTCACAGATTTCCTGGATTTCAGATTCCCTTCCTCCTCGACTTCACCTGGACCTGTGGTGACTGGAAGCCTTGAGATGTGGTATGCAGCATCATGAGTCACAGGGACATAAGATGGGAGAGGCAGAAGTGGGGGGACGAGTTGGAGAATCATGTCAGAGATGTGGGTGTGAGCAGAATGGAGTATCACAATCTGTCCTTTAGCCATAAAAATGTGGGAACTGTGTAGTTTCAAGAGCAGCCTTGGCTACCTTGCCTGGATTCTATTACTGGTGCTGTAAAGAGCAGGATTAGGTAAAGGAGCAGCTGGAAGGGCAGTGATAGTGGCTGTGGATAATATGGTACAGTGTTAGCCACAATAGTCCCATTGGGGAACTATGCTATGTAGTCAGAATTAGGAGCCAGGAAATATGGCCTTTTTGGATGAGATCTATTAATTAATTGATGATTACAATGTGTCTGCAGGGCAGAGAAGATCATGACAAAGATTTTTGTTGTGGTGCTCTGTGAACAAGATGGAGGAACTAAGAGTCAGCATTTCTCTTCCAGCGAGATTCTGAATGCATTCTTTAAGACAATCTTTTATTGAGTACTGACTATCTATCAAACATGCTGGATATTTTACATACACTGCTTATTTACTTCCCAGAACCACCCATGCACATGAAGAAAACATTCACAAAGGGTGTCAGTTCTTTTTTATATTTTTTCTGGATCAGGAATTCTCACTCAGTGTGCAGGATGAGGATCTGTTCTCTTTGGAATTAGCAACAGCACATGGAGAAAGGCCTTTCTCCCAGTTCAGCTTGCTTCACAGGAGGCCTGCCCCTCCCTGAGTCTCTAAGATGCTATGTGAGCCACTGTGGTGATGGAAATGGGTGAGCGCAAGGTCTCTCAGGCACATCAAGTTAGGGAAAATGCTGAACGTCACAATTATGGAGAGGTCCTTGGTAGTAGGCTGCCTGCAGTGCTCTGCCTGGCTCTGGCTTGGCTTCATCATTCTAGTTCATGTCTTGGGTGGAGCTGTAGAATAGCATGCTTATGCGGTGGGAAGACAGAATTGGAATGCAAGGAGAAGTAATATGCTGGATGACGGAACTAGGAATCTGTGAAGAATTTACCAGACAACAAAGATAATCCAACAATAACAAAATAAATTTGATAAGACCAAGTGTGACATTTTGTGTTTGTTTTATAAAGCAAACAAAATTCTTTTAAGAAATTACAGTTCTAAAGGATGAACCCATGGTCAAGGTGGAAAAGTTAATGTAAACTCAGGTTATATTTATTAATTATTGTATAGTCTCTAAAATTGCAGCAATCGATTCTTTTATTCTGACCAGTGTTTGTAGAACCATATCTCAAGTACTGTGCTTGGTTATATTGTCTTTAAAGGGAGAATGAGACAAAATGGAGATTAAGGAAAGAAGCCTGGAAAGTGAATAGGCCATGATGGTTGTCTTCTGATATCTTTAGACTTTTTATGACTAAAGAAGATTTATCAGTACAATTTGACCCCAAGAGGCAGAATGAGAGTGATTGGATTGGGGCTCCTGCAGAGCTGCCTGGACTGTCTCAGTGGGAAGGAACTTGCTCCCTGTGAAAGGAAGCAGAAGCCACATGACTTGTACTAGTGGCTGAGCTGTGAGTCCCCAGATGTAGTCTTAGTTCTTTGAGTATTTGGCTGGTGGGTGATGGGGCAATGATCAGAATGGAAGGACGCAGAAGGGGGCTTGATCAGAACTAGTGAATCCAAGGTTTTCTTTAAGTGGAAAAATTTAAAAATGTACATTTTGGCTCAGCCAAAAATGACAATTTTCACAACAGTTAGGTAAACTATGGATTACTAACCTTTTTTGGACACGTTGTCCAGGTTGGCCTTAGAGTTGCTTTGTAGTCAAGGATGACATTGAACTTCTGATTCTCCTACCTCTGCTCCTAAGTGCTGGGATCATAGGTGTGTGTCATCAACTTGAACTCTGGACTTTGTGCATGCTAAGCAAGCGTTCTACCAGTTGACCAGCATCCATAGCCTTGTATGTTATTCCCTCCTCCCCTTCTTTTCACAGATGAGAAAACGGAGGCTCAGAGAGGTTCCATGATTTGTCCAAGGACATAAATCTTGTAAGTGACCCATGCAGAGTGCATCATAGTCTTGGGGTGTGGGGAGGGGTACTGCATGTGCCTCAGGGTTGTCATTTTTACCTGATCACTTCTCCAGTTGAGTAACATGCTGATATTGCCAGAGGCACATCAGGACTGTGCACAAGTACGTCATGTTGGGCTGGATGCCTGGAGCTGATGAGAGTATTGTGAAGATATATGATCAGCCTGCAGCCCAGCAGGTCCTGGAGGATGAGGTTGGAACACAACTGAGCTATTACACTGGCCAAATGGCATGAACACTTATTCATAATGTCTGTACCTTCCCCAGAACAATGTCTGCTATAGACACTTGGAAGGATCCATCTGTAAGAAGACATGGAGACCTTCCCTTTAACAATCAGAGAACTGTGGTCTAGAGAAGGTCAGGGATCTTTCCAAGTTTTTCTACTTAATGATTTTGTCCCTGATGGTGCCAGAAATTAATTCTTAATATAATCTAGAAAATTTAGGATTCAAAGCACATTCATTTTTGAGGGAAGACCAAATCCCCTGTGAACCTGGCTGCAAGACAGGTTTGGAGGGTTTGCTTCCATTCCTTCCTAATTATTGTATAAGCTAGCATCACGAAAATATAAAGGTACACACTCAGAGTGTTAGCCAGACTGGGACAAATTTCCTTCCTGGAGCCCAGAAGGAAATCCACTAAGAATTTTTTGAGCCTGGGGTTCTTTACTTGCAAAACTAGGACTAACAATTTGGTTCTAGTCCTGTGGAGCTGGAGGTGCCTGAGGCAGTCTAGATAGAGGAAACCCAGAGAGGGCAAAGCTCAGAAGAGTGCTGCCTTCTGGACAAACAGACTTGAGAATTACTAGCCAAGGAGCTGGGGAGATGGTTCAGCGATTGAGAGCACTGCCTGATCTTCCAGAGGTCCTGAGTTCAGTTTCCAGCAACTACATGGTGGCTCATCTGTAATGAGATCTGGTGCCCTCTTGAGGAAGAGACCTGGTCAATCATCCTCATCAACTTAGATCATGAAACCCAATATGGACAAGTTCAACAGAACCTTCATATATGGGCTGCCCATGCATACATGCTTCAGCATTGCCAGGGCATAAATTTCATTCATTTCATTTTCAACCAAGGGGATGGTATAGAAAGCCACATGTGTGGGTAGCCTTACCTGGGGAGAAGGATCTCTTCCACAAGATGACTATTCAACTACATTTTTCCAGTTCTCTGGGATTGATATGTCTAGATAGATTTTAGCCTCTAGATTTAACATATGTGATAATTCTACATTTGTCTTGCATTCCAGCCTCCTTGTTAGCTCATTTGTCCTTTTGAGGACATATTGTACTCTGTTTTGTCATTCTTGGTAAATGGTACTCTAAAACTAAACCCAGTACTCCTGAAATGGTGTGTAGTAAAAGGAAAACCAGTTCCTTCATTCTGGACACTATCCTTTTATTGGTGTATCCTAAGAGTTCATTAATTCATTTTTTGGTATATTTTGCTCAACACTGCCATCTGAATATATGTATTAGAGCTAAATCCCCCTCAGTGTTTTAGCAGGAATACCTAATACCCTATCCCATCTTCCTGAGTCATTATGATATGCTGATTATTTGTGGCAGTGACACTCATGAGCTCACCTGGGAATCTTATTTTTTTAAAAAAAGTCTGATTCTGAGCTAATCTGTGTGTCATTTATTGTAGAGAAGGTTAAAATATAATCCCCCTCCCTCTTTGAGTCCCATTTTGTGATGTAGCTCATGCTGTTCTTGAACTTGCTATATAGCCTATATTGGCCTCTAACTTGTAATCCTCCTGCATCAGCCTCCTGAGTTCTGGGATTACAGGTGAATGGCATTGTACTTGGCTACCAATTTTGTTTTAGGACTACTTTCACACTAATTTTTTCAGAACTGGTGATCAAACCAAAGTTCCCATGTCTTCTATGCGAGTGCTATTGCCACGCCACACCTCTACCTCGTTTTATTTTGGTTTTGAGAGAGGGTATAAATAAATTACCTTGTCTGTCCTGGAATAAGCATAACCTGGGCTGGTGTCAACCTTTCAACTCTCTTGCCCCAGTCTCTGCAGTACCTGGAATTACAGGTTTGTGTACCCATACTCAGTTAGCTTGTACACTCTTAAATGTTTTATGGCATCCTTGGACATTTTGTTTTTGTAAGCCATGTCTATTGATATTTAGCATGATAGAACTGAAGACATAATTCAAAAATCAACTAATTCAAGAACAGATTCATCAAATTCAAAACAGTTCGCAAAAACTTGTTTTGGAATGGAAACAATATTTTCCAAATAAAACATCTATGAATTGTGGTCTTTCATTTTTTGGTAACTGTCCTTAGTGTCTCCCTCATTCAGTCTTTTTCCATATCACATAGAGGCCATTGGATCCCCTGAATTCTGAGTTACACACAGTTGAGAACTGTCGGATGTAGGTGATAGGAATTGAACTTAAGTCCTCTGCAAGAGCAGCAAATGCTCTTAATTTCTGAGACATCTTTCCAGTCATATCACATAGTTTCTTTTTTAAAATTTATTTATTTATGACATATACAACATTCTACTTCCATCTATCCCTGTACACCAGAAGAGGGCAACAGATCTCATTATAGATGGCTATGAGACATCATGTGGGTGCTGGGAATCGAACTCAGGACCTCTGGAAGAGCAGTCAGTGCTCTTAACCTCTGAGTCATCCCTCCATCCCCTCATGTAGTTTCTTAACATTAGGTCATTTTGACTCCATGAGTTCCTCTGGAAGAGTTTTGGTACCCTCAGAGGTCCCCGAGAAATACAAGATTTTCTAAAATACCCGATGCTGCATGAGACATGAATGTGCTTTAGCAGTGACCATTTTCTTATTAAAAAACAAAAACAAAAAACACTTTTTTTTACATGAAACATCAAACACCATAAGATTCTACCACTATGGGTTACCTAGAATGTAGAAATTCAAGATACAGAATAGAATAGTGGTTAATGCTGGTGAGGCGGGAGAGAGGATGGGAGTTCCTGTGTATTGGGTACAAAGTTTCAGTTTGGGGAGCCGAGAAAGCTCTGGAGATGAACAGCTGTGAACAGAGGGACTGTGGTAAGTGCCACTGAACTGTGTGATTAAAAAAGACTTTGTGTTCTATATAGTTTAACATGATTTAAAAATGCAGACTCCAGATACTTAGCCACTCATATTCTGACTCAACAGCTTCACCACGAGGCACAGAATCGGCTCTGGAAGTGTTTCAGAAAATACTGCCACCATTTTGTGGCCTGGAGAGATCCCTGCTAGTCATCAGCTTCTGGCTTCCCTGTTATCCTGCTGCCCCACAGAATGCAGTTGCTAAGTGACCTAAGAGCCAGCACCTTCATGGAGTGCTGAAGGTAAGGCAATCCTCCACTTCTTTTCTATTTTCTGGAAATTGTTTATGTATTCCAGAATGGACCTACCTGTGTTTGGAGAAGCCTGCGCCGGGAGCTGGAATGGCACAGTACTCATGATGCGGTCATTCTGACTTGTGCCTGTGCAAATGATTTCACACATCATCCATCAAGTGAAGTTCAGGTGTATTATTAAGAATAATTTTTTAGAATAAAACATGTACATATATGTGCATACATGTATATATCAAAATGTAGGTGACTATATTATTTCAGCTTCCAATGAACTAAATATATGAAATAATAAGAGGGAAGAGTTATATGCATTCATAATTAAAAATGTAAAATTCTATGAAATTATAGATGACATTAAAATATGATTGGTCATCTGGGCACTCAGACAACAGAATACAATAAAGTGTATTCTGTTCTTACATGATTTGCATATTTGCAAAATCCCCTATTTGCTGCAATTTAGTGATATATCCAAGATCAATTCTTGCATTTGTATGGGCATATTTGAACAAATGCAGTGACTGAATACTCACAGTGCAGGCTTCTAGCAGAAGCCCAACTCTGCATTTTGTTTCCAATCATAGACTGCTAATAAAGCTCTCTGCATGGTGTGTTTAGTACCACAATCATCACATTTTTGATGCCTTCATTGTTCAAAATACTTCCCAAGATAGTGCTGTCTAGTGCTTCTAAACTTAAGAAGGCTGGGCGATACCTTACAGATAAACCGTGGGTATCACATGCACTCTAGCCATTTGTGACAGTACTGCTGGCTGTGATTTTGTTGTTAATAAATCAGATCTATATGCTATGGGTCAGCAATCACTAGTACAGTGTTTGCCATGATTTTATCCAACATCAATTGTGAATAGCAAGAAACATGATTATTATCAGATGTGCTGATTGCATGAACTACTTGTCAATTTATGAACGAAACAATGTGATCTTCATCAAAAAGCAAGCTGTAGAAATATATAGGTTCAATGACTAGAGAGGGACAAACAAATCATGCATGTTAACATTATTGAAAACTCTTCCATTTTACTAATGATAAAAGAATTCAAGTTGGAGTAACAATGACAGGTCAGAGTTGTTGCCTATCATATTAGAAAGGATTTATGAACTGTGCTGGCCATGGTGCAATGATCTTATTGTTCTTGTATACTACAACTGGATTAAATCAGCATGATATCATAGGAAGTGGCTTGGTAAACTTGTATAAATTTTAGTGCCTCCTGACGGAGAAACTGAACTTCAAAGTGTATCTTCTGAAAAATATATGTTTGGCTACCGATTTACACACCTTTAGTATAATGTTATCTGTAAAAGCAAAAATAGAGAAAATAGAGGAGCCTTTGAAGAGAGGGAACAGATATACTGTGGATTGAAACAAGACAAAGTCTTCCAAAATTATTAAATTATTTTCAAAGAACAGTAGATGATGCGAAAAGCATTTTAACTTCATTGAAATGAAGCAGATGTCATATAAGTTAAAAATTAAGTTGCACTTACATCCTATACACTGAACTAGGTCAAGTTGAAAATAAATCAGTTTCAGGATGAAGCACACTTTAGTACATATGAGTTGAGGGAACCTCCTAACTTGCTCCTCAGTAGCCACACACCTCATTTAGTTGGACTTGCCTTAGGAGGTGGGATAATGAGTTGGAATGGGTTTTACTGTACTGCATCAGGCCAGAAGGAACAGACTCACCTTTGGCAGTGCACAGAAAGGAAAAATTTCATACAGACTTCTGTGAAAACAGATGAACTGTCCCAGTTTTGGAAGGCTTCAAGAAGAAGACGACTTTGGAGATGAGTCACAAAGGATATGTAGAATTTTAAGGTTGAAATGCAGGGTAAGTATTGACTTTTTCAGCCTCTAAGTAATAATGATGCCATTCTAGACTCTGAAGTCAATGACTTTAAGAGGCGTTGAAAGTGATTCTAATTGTGATGTATATACCCAGAATTTTCTAGTACTTTACTCTAGGGTCCAGGTAAGTTGTCATGTTCCAATGTTCTGATCTGATTTCAATAGAAAAAAGACATAAAGAAATATTTCAGGAATTGTACACCATCTGCTGAGGTGCATGTGTATAGAATGTGGAGAATGGATAAAAGGTGGTGGGGAGATGATAGAAAAGAGAGGATGAGAAAGAAACAAATGTTGGTTGACTACTAGTGAGCTCTCACAGTACTTAGGCCCTTTGATTTTACTGAAGATGCTAGAGGCCATTAGGTCGGCATTCACTCCAAATTCCAGTGTTGCCTATGAGAAGTGATGGGGACCTGAGGGATAGAGTTGCAAATGGACAGTGAAAGTGGTTAGAAGCAGCTGCACATGGAAATGATTTTACATACTAGCTACAATGGAGGGTCAGAGATTATTAATTGGCCTAACTCTAAGGCAAAGATAGTCAAGGAGAAAATGAATCTACAGAACTGTACCAAAGTTACAAGAAACAGGGACTATGACTATCCTGCAAACTGAAGACCATGGAGGGGTTTGGAAATTTGAACTTGTTCTCCCTGGCAGGATAGAAAAGGCTACTAAGAGAGGTTGGGAATTAAGAAGAAGAGTATATTGGATGAAAGGGCATTCTCTACGTTACACTTCTGCACATACTAGCTCCCTCTGCTTATGGGGTCTTGGGCCATGTTCTAAGTCAGTGACTAGCATGCAGCTATGCCAATATTTGTAAATGTATCTACCATCTCTAGAAGGACACAGAAGAAACAGTGATCACAGCCAGAGAAGAGAACCTGGTAGCAGTGGGGAAAACACTTACTCCATTTTGTACCACTTGAACTTGCATTATACATGCTATCTCCTTCCAAGAAGAAAACTATGAAACACACAGACATGCTCGCTCACACACACACACACAAACACACACATATTCATGTTTACCAGAATATTTCCATCTGCTAAAGTATAATGACAAAGTTTCCCTTTCTTATCCGTGAAGCCTTTCCCTAGACATTAAACCTGAATTCTATTCTTACTGACCACTTGGCATAGGATCCAGTTGGCAGAATGAAGCAGAGCTACCAAAGGTAGCTTCTGAGTGGAAAGGGGACACACATTTCGTAAAGTGGGACCCTCAAGTCAGCAGCACTTCTATTATTGGTATTTCTTCATACTATTGAGTAGAAGACCAAGAAATTTCTTCACTGGTTTGAAGATGGAAGAGAAAAACCCTGGAAACAAAGATTTGTTGAGAGAAGCTGAAGAAAAGGGCCAAGGCCAAGTCAGGCAGAGGCTTAGTAAAGCTGAGCTATGTTGAGATAGAGTTTCAAGTGAATGGTTCTGAAAGCCTGGAAAAGCTGCTGTCACCTACCAGACCCCATAACAAACCTACCCATGGCCATTTATTTATATGAGCAAACTAGTCTTTTGGGATCTGCTGGGTTTTATCAAACTTCTTCAACAAAATTTGAATGCCTATTGTGAGGAAGACCCAGCCAGAGCAGTGGTCATGAACATTCACAAAGGAGAGAAAGTTTCTATAAGAATCAATGATTCTTGAATGTGGGTTTTGTGATGTATTAGGGCCCAAGTGCTGTGGATGCTAACAGAGCCGATATAGTGCTTGGTTCCTAGTAGGTGCTCAGTAAGTGTTTGTGACATAATTCGTTTATTGAGCACCTCCTATCAATCAAGCACTGTGCTAGGCTCTGGGGCCACATAGCTAAGTTAGAAAAGATGCTCCTCTTGGAGGCCCTTATGTCTAGTAGTGGCTACAGTAGAATTAAAAATACTAATTAATTAATACTAATAATAGCAGTATTGATAGGGATAAAAGCACGTGCCCAGGAAACAGAAACAGGTTGCACTGTGGGAAGAAGCAGAGACTACACCATTTATTCAAAAGAAAAGGGGAGAGATGGGACAGCAAATGGAGAGGTAAGGCTGAGGTGCTTTGCCTTAAAAAATGAGAGATTTTAGCATGATGTTCCCATGAGAGAGGACAGGGATAAAGATTCAGGAGTTAAGGCAGTGAGCAAAGGAAAGACATGAGGCTATCGAGGATTTCCAGGAAGAACTCTTCTGAGGCAGGAGAGTATGGATTTGCAGGTTGTACCAGGAGATGATGGAGAAGGTTAAGAGTATGGAAAGGGGAGTGACTGGCATCATGAATTGCAGATCCCAGGCCAGTCAGAGAAGGTAATTATGCTGAATGAGTCTGGTAAATTGGGAGAAATCAAGAGTTCTAAGAATGCAAATTATAGAAACAACGAAAAAGCCTCAGCGGAACAGAGAGTATGATATAAAAGATGACACAGGTGGGGCAGTTTTGGGTGACAAAATGATCCTGGGTATGACCGAGGATGTGGATAAATGATGTAGGTGTAGGATGAGGTTATGGTAGTTGAACCAAAGATATTTGAATCCCTCTGACCATACAAAGACTCACACTGGGAGTCTAGGAATAATTAAGGTTTGGAAGACCATAAGCGGATGCCGGTGACAAAACTCGGTGGGAGAATGTAAATAATGTCTTAGCTGCCCTTTACCGGAAAAGGGAGCTGAGCAAATGTGGGTTATGTATCTGTCAGATTGGCTTCTCCTTCTCACAAGGTCCTTATGGGAATGAGATGGAAGCTTCCAGCTACAATGAGAAGGAACCCGTGTCTATGGAGTACAGTCCGTCCCAGCAGTTCCAGTCTATCGTTAGCTGCCAAAAGCCTAGCTAAGGATAAGGCAGTGCATTGTTTGTAGCTAGCCAGTTAGCATGCAACTCCGCAGAAGCGTTGAGAAGTGAAGGAAAGGAGAAGACCAGAATCACACAAAGGAATGGAAGCAGTATGGTCTAGGTTATTTCCCAGAGAGGGTACTGCCTGCTGACCTGTTCATCTCTTTCCATGATCTGTACAGGAACAGTAACGAGTGAGGCAGCTTGTTACAGCGATCCCGCAAGAGGAATGACAGGCAGGGAGGTCAAGCTTTCCTTGTCCCCAGGGCCGTTTTCGAGGTACAATTTTGATTAACAATTGGCTTTAGAGTTTAAGCTCTTGGTGTGGGTGGTATCTCAGAGAAAGAGCAGTGACAGATAACCTCTCTCATCTTTGGAGAAACCTGTGAGGAAAAACTGTGGAAAATATGTAATAGCATCAAGAAACTCTTAAGATGTTTTCTTTAACAGTAGCAGCACTAGGAGCCACAACAAACAACAGCTATAGTGACGACAGTAGCTAATACATATATTGTCTTATCATAGACAAGGCTCTGTTCTAAACACTTTTATGTATATGAATTCTTTTAGTACTTACAACAGCACTGTAAAGTCTAAATATCAATATTAGTCCATTTGCTGTTATGTAATGTATACAGGAGACTGGAGACTTTATAAGCCAAAGACGACTTTAGCTCAAGGCCCCGTGACTTTGCAACCAGGGTCCTAAGGCTTTATAGGAAGAACATCGTATGACAAGGGTCAAGGGGCATATGTGTGACTCTGTATCTTCCCACTCTTGTTGCCTTACCAGAGCTCAGCCGTGAGAGCTCCACCATAACGGCCTTATGTAAATGGCGTCACCTCTTAAGGGCCTTGTCTCTAATCACTATCACTAAATTAATTTTGTATCTTCCTAACACATTACAGTGGAGGAAAATTTCAACATAGAAAGTTATAAGACACACTCAGACCATATAAAAATCACAGTGGCATGAATATTACCATTATAATTGCTGACACTCAGTGGTGAAATACTTAACTAGCATGTGCAAAGCCGTAGGTTCCAGCTCTAGTACCACTGACAAATTCACTCACAAAGCAAGGGCCTACCAGAATTAAAATCTTTCTATAACCCAATCTAATGAAAATATTGGTACAAACAGTAACAAATATCGATCTTTTTTCTCTGTGGACTATAGAGTGTACACTCTTGAAGTTTGTTCTGGATCCTCAAAGCTCTTGCTTCTTTCTCCCTGGGAGTTAGTTCATGTGTATATGAAATGGACTGGTGCCTGACTAAATTTCTGGTGATTCCAACATGCTGTGCAAATTACCTGTTTCTGCGAAGGAAACCTGACAGGAAAGCAGCCTTCAGAAAGGCATATGATTAGCTAGAACATGCTAGGAAAATCAATTTTCTCTGAAAGATAATACAAGGAGCATATAAAATGTTTTCCTGAGCTGGAGAGATAGCTCAGCATGTACTGAAATGAACCAAGGATCCTGAACATTCCAGATAAGCTGTCTTACCATTAAAACACAACCACGGCACTCTTGGAACATTTTGTGTCGAGACCAGGTAGCTCACTAAGTTGACCGCCGCTGGTAGTTCAGTAAACGTTGAATTTGTGATCCTCCTGCCTCAGTCTCCCCGGTAGCTGGGATTACAGTCCTGTAACATCAGGCTTGACTGGCTGGGTGTTTGCTTTAACAGAAGCATCCTATTTCAATTCTATCTTATAAGTACCTATAATAGTTCATTTACAAAGAACTGAAAAATTACATATATATGGCATTCAAAAGAGTTCTTTCTACCTTTATGGTTTATTGCAAATTCATTTTTAATATTAGAACTGAACTTCTGTGTGTGCTTGTCTAGCATTTCCGGTGCTCCTTCATCTTTCCCATTGCCATTTTGCCTTTTTCCTTCAAGGACACATATAAAGTCCCTTAGATTTTTTTTAAGTTTTCCTGGTTCACCTTCCTACATAGCTTACGGCTTCTTTCTGCTCTCAACTCAAAGTCTCCCTGTCATTTACAATTGCTAGTCTTTGAGAACTGCTTATTATAGTTAGGTTTGGAGATTAATTAACATGTCTCCATGACCATTTCCTGCTCTGTAAGTCATTGGTTCCCTTGAAGCAAGTACTTTACATTTCCAAGGTTAAGTTTCCCTCCACTAGCTCTACTTCTCTACCTCAGTATTTATGGTGTCAATAATTTTTTCCAGGGTTAGCCTAGGTAATTCCTGATGCTTGAATTAACACCAACAGTGATCCATATAGTCTCAAAGAGGCTGATGCTTGTGTGGAGGCCTTCTGAGCACCTCCCATATCTGTCTGCCCTTGTAAACATCTCTCCTTCCTCTGATGCTGTACACGAGGAATGAGCCGGAAAAGCATAAGTTTCAACATTCTTATAAACCATTTTTGATGTCCCTTCCACCCCAATACTACTTTGCCTGTTTGAGTTTGCTTTGCATAGTAGACATGCTCAGTCTGGTCACTGTGGATGAGAACCACATTGCTGAAAAGTCCTTCAATAAGCAGACTGCTCAAATTCATTGTGCTGTTGAGCCAGCGAGTTCTTCTGGCTCTGGGATGAGGGCTTCACCTCATGTATTTGCACTGCCCTTATACTAGTTATTGCTAACCTCAGAATCAGGTTGAGAATTCAAAGAAAATCAAACCCTTATGCGTGGCCCTGAGGCAAAACTTCCCCCTTACTACCTTAAATGCCCGATTTCCATTAGCCACTTTATTTTTCCTGGTGAAAATTAATGACACACTGTAGGAAGATAAAGTCGCATGGTCTTTAGCCTAGTGCCAGTGCACAGTCTTGGCTGATGTATAGAGGCACACAAAAGATAGGAAGAACTTCTTTGAGATAACATGGAGTGGCTCTCTACCACCAGAAAACTACTTTTTAGACCAGGTTGGTGGACGTGCAGCCCTATCCAACTATGACTGGGCTACAGTGAAACCTTGGCTTGGAAGAATGGGACATATCATTTTATAGAATTATCCCCAGCTTCTTTTCTCAACATGTAGTGCCATAATGAAACGGAACAAGCAGGAGGAAAAGGGCTCTGGTAGGAGCTAGAATGATCTAAAGATCCTAGCTCGGTGTCTGCTCGCCTCCTGGTGTCAGTCTTAATTGACAGCAACACCAGAAGTACTGGGATGACTGAATCTCACCATCAGAAAGGAATTATGAGGCCATCTAATTCCCACACACCTCCAACCCCTTCCAAGCTCCTGTGTGTGGGTTGCACCTAAAATAAGCTCTCTAAGGCAAGGCTTGTCAGGAAAGGCTGTCCTGTTGTTTTTCTCAGTCAGGGAAACTGGAGTGCAAAAGAGCAAAGTAATCAGCAACTCAGCTTTACTCGCTGGCCTTGCTGCATAGGGGGTCAGGGCTGGAATGTCAGTTTTCCAGAACTCATACCTGGAGAGAGAGAAAATCATTGGGATGAGAGAGAGAGTGATGACAGAGTGCGGCCTGCAAGTAGGCCATCTGAACTGTGAAGTGCTGAGGGGGTCTTCCCAATGCCTTCCAGTCACATGTATATTCACTGCTCTCAGAGGCTTCTTCTCCAAGATACCTAGGCTCCAACTCACTTCTAACTGCTCACTGAGTGTGGGACACAGGCACAAGCATGCACGCACACACATGTATGCTCCTGATGCTAAGAGCTAAAGAGATCTAGGAAAAGAATGTGTAGGACATAGCTCCTTTAGTCATAGGTGATTTTAATGTGGATGCTTATATACAAGAAAATGTATAACTATCACCTTGATAGTCCAGCTAATTTTCAGTTTAATGGCTATGACCATGGATGGATCAGAGTTGTTGAAGAAAATAGTCACTCTTAGGAGTTACAACACTGGGTCTGTTTGTCATTTCTGGGAGGGGACGCAGCTTTCAAGAGTGGTGTGAAATCCAGTAGATAATGAACATTGATACAAAGGCGGCTCAGAGGATGAGAATGAGGGTACATTTTCCCCTTTGCATCTTTGTATTATTCTTCTAGCTATGTAAAATATGTTAGCTATGTAGTGCATATTAATTTAATCAAGAAAATGTTATGTAAAAAGAAGAGATTAATAGACATAGAAATGTAGACAATTATTTTTCAATAAATGAAATGTAAATGGTATAAAAAACAGGGAAGAGCATTAAAAGGTAAAGAAGAAAAAGGATGGGGAGGGGAGATAGAGGAAAGCAAATTGAAATTAAAAATGAAGCAAACAAGTGTCAAAGACAAATAAAATTACTTAGAAAGTTAAATGAGTGAAAAAATATATGGAAGGGTCATGATATGACAAGGGAACAGAAAGACAATCTGAAAGAACCAGAACAAAATAATGTGGCACTGGCCATCTCCCAGAAGGTGGAGCTTATTTCTTTCCATCTCAAGCAAGGATTTGATTAAAAAAAAATGCAGTCAGAGTAAAGAAGAAAGTCAATTCACAGTGGAGAAATAAAAAGCACAAGACTAAGGTTAGCATCACTGTGTCACAACTGAGGGACATTTTGTAAAGAGCCCTCCCACTATGCCTCAGAACCTATTACTATAATCCAAAAAGATGAAAAGTCAGAGAAACTGTTCAAGTAAGAAGAGTCTAAAGAGATGTGACAAGTAAATGTCATGTGGGATCCTGGATGGGATACAGGCATAGAAAAAGGACATCGGGCAGAAACTAAGGACATTTGAATAGCTTTAGTTAAAACGTAATAAACAATAAAATGCATAAAAATTATATATCATGAGTGAGAGACAGTAGTAGAGAATGCTCATTGTTGAAGCTGTTGAATCCTCTGTACCGTGTTTGTAACATCTCCACTCTAAAACAGTGCTAAAATAAAGATGCTGTTTCAAGTTCAAAGACAAAGGAGAACACATGATATAATGGTAGAGGAGGAGAAGAAAATGAAACTCTCTTTTTTTTGAGACAGGATGATCCCCTGCCTCTACCTCCTAAGTGCCAAGACTGTAAGGGTGTATCACCACAGATGGCTGAGAGACAAGTTTTTTAATTAAAGAAAACAATATAGATAAAGGAAAATTATAAAAGAAAAAAATTTCTACCTCCCTCAAAATATCTAAAAACAACTCGTACCCTCCTAACAAACCTCCATAAAAGCAAAAAGGAAAAACACATCAGTTAAGACCCAAGAGAAGAAAAAAAAGCATGGCAAAAGAATATTAAGCCAAACCTCATTTTTAAAAGTGAAAAAAGAAGAAACAAACATAAAAATCCCTAAAAACAATAAAGCAAAACCCAACAAAAACACAGTAAAAGGAAGTTTTACTAAACAGAAAAAGAAATTACTAAAAATATGAAGAGAAAAAAAAGAAAGAAAGAATAGAGTAGAGAGAAAGGAAAGGGAAAAATATCCCCAGGAGCAACATTGATGAAAAATAAGTCCTAAACATTGAAAGGATAAAGAGAAAAAATTTGTAAAAGACATAAAAGAAAAAAAACTCATGACAAATAGATAATAAAAGGGAAAAAGAATGGGGAGGTGACTCAGCATGTTAAAAAAACATCTGGAGAGTAGGAAGTGCTTTGCTTTTGGTAGGCTTGTGGAGTGGGAAAAATACCCAGAAACCATGGCTGTCCACAGTGCCCTCCGGGAGCTATTGGAAGGAATGAAAAGGGCATGTTATTGTAACATAGGCAGACAGGCATTTAAGTGGCTCATTACCACCATATTAACTTTTTCCCATGTGAGTCTGGGAAGCTGACTGTTTTACCCAAAGCCCACGAGTCCTGTTTTATTTTACCAGGTTCTGAGAGATGAACATTTGTTGATGGGCTGGATCGATGATCTGTATGGGGCTCCTGCCTGCCCAGAGATAGATATTTAATTCAACTTCTTTCAGAAGTTATTTATTCTGAATGATGCAAGATCCATCTGAGCCACAGCTAAGGGACTACTAGGTCTTCGCTCCCAGTACTTTTGCTGCATCAGCTTTCTGGAATTTGCTAATCACCAAACTCACCAAGAGCCAGAGGGCATGTTTCCTATTCACTTAGAAAATGTGATTCTTCCCCCATGTGAAGGAGTGTATGTATAGGGGTCATCACAAACAACCAGAATCCCAAGTAGAAACAATTCCAAACAACCACAGATCCAATTAGGGATCTCAAACACATTCAGCTTTAGATCTGAAATATTGTGGTTGTTTTGTCAGTGTTATTTGCTCTATCTTTAAAATTAATCTTGCTTAAGATTAATGGTTAAATCCTTTCTCATGAGCAGACTGATGCTTAACTAGGTAGTGCGTGGTGTGGTCTGGGAGGAAGTATATTTCTAACATGATTGTTTAGTCGAGTCATCCCAGTGAGGGTCATGAGAATTTGATGCTGATTATCACATTGGGTGTGTATTTTGACATGCAGAGTCCCTGCTCTGGGCGTTATCTGGCCAGAAGCAATAGCAATAGGGTAGGTGCTGTGATGGGACACTGGGGCACACATTTTCCACAGGTCACATCAGTGAGTGGTCAGGAGGCAGAGATCTTTACACCCCCAGAATGCCTGTAATTTTTCTGGGACCTAAAACCTGGTGCTTCTTGGCTCTGGCATGCAGAGCGGTGCTTCTGAGCATTTGGGGGTGGGAGAGCTGAGAGTATGTGTTATAATGCCATATTACAGCTGATGGATCATACTGAGAGGCTCTAAGTTAACAAAACTAGGATAAACAGGTAGACTAAAGGAAGGACTAACAGATCTAGAGTGAAGTGGAACATGTAGGAGCCAGGTAATTTCGGGCAAGTCACAAAACCTCTCTAAACTTCTATATGAGGAGCACACCGCATAGAAAATGAATGTTATGACTTTTTTCCTTATGAGAAACATTTAAAAACAGATGAAAATCAAAAATATGACTATATAATAGCAGAAATATTAAATTAAAGCAGGGAATAATGGTAATTAGAAGTTGGCATTACGAAATAGCAGCAAAGAACAAACCAGGCTGAGAGTTTGA
Organism: Ellobius talpinus; assembly: GCA_001685095.1. Taxonomy (NCBI): domain Eukaryota; kingdom Metazoa; phylum Chordata; class Mammalia; order Rodentia; family Cricetidae; genus Ellobius; species Ellobius talpinus. Next base: position 7,953 of record LOJH01003680.1, on the reverse strand, counting down.
ACCCAAGGCAGCTTGATTCTCCAGTCTTCCAAGTGCTTCATCCTTTTCCTAGCTTACCCTCCATGCACAGCCCAGCCAAGCCATCCTCTTTCAAACTCACTGTTCCCTGCATAACACTTCAGTGGCCTTTCCAATGGGTTCCAGGCTTAGGCTCACATGATTTGGATTGACTGGTGATACATGGCCAGAGACCAGACTAGACTACTGTTTTTCCATGCCAAATATTTGCCCCCAAATACTGATGTGTCCCGTGGAACTTCAATTTATTATTTTTGCTGGTTGTACTGTAAAACATAGAAGACATTCTAAAACAATGGTTACTTTTGGAGTCATTGTTTCCCAAAAAGGTATTTTGACATTAAAAATAGAGATGGTATAATATCAGGATTGTAAGTTATAACTTTATGAAATAATCTGGCATAGTCTTGCCTTTCTCATTTTCTTTTGGAACAATGGACTATTCAATATGAACAGCTGGGAGCTGGGTGCCAGCCTTTTCTCTGTGGCTAACAGAAACATTTGGCTATGCTATTTTTCCATTCGGGGCCTCACTTTTCTCATCTCTACAATAGGGATTATTAGACTGAGTGCTAGCCAAAGGGTAATCCAGCTGAAAGCTCAGGCTATCCTGATCCTAAAGCTTCTCCCTAGTCCTCATATCCCTAAATTCCTGCTAGAAACACAGCCTCACTTCTAATTACCAGACCCTGAACCAGGTGGCAGGCAGTTCACATTCCTGGCGTGCATGAAGCAGAGAGTGTTTGCCAGCAGCCATGATGCAAGGCACCAGGCTTTTTGATGTCCTTCACAATTTTGGAGGGGTTGCTTCTATGACTCCACCTCACTATTTCTTGAACTTTCCCTGTGAATGCTGCTTTAGACTGTTTTGCTTCATGTCTACCCCCAAGTTGTACAAATTCCTCTTGGGCCTTGTCTCCTCTGTGTGTCTATTTGGGCTTGGTTGCTACAGAGAGATTTTTACCTCTCATCTCTTTTCTCTCTCCCTTTTGTTGCCCCCCATATGTACTTTCCACAAATTCCTCCCTATTTCTTTTTCCCCTTTAGACAGAAAGCATGACCTCAACTGTTGGCATGATCCATAAATGGCATTATCTGAATTCTTGGCAAAATCCCGATTGAGGAATGTTGAGCTACAGTTGGTTCTAGGTAGCTGGAGGAAATATAAAATTAATTAGCAACATAATTTCAGGCTTTACCTGCCTTGTAAAAGTGCACCAGTGTTTGCACTAGAAAGCACTTTCTGGCCCCAGTCCTTCTCGGCTGTTTTAAGAAGACTTGGAGTTGAAATGAGACATTTTGAGCTAAGTGGTCATTTTACTGGCAACCCCAACCTCACTAGTCCTGGGCAAGAAACATAAGGGAAAATTCGGGCCTGCAAGGCTACTGTCTTGGAGTTTAAGGCTATCTCAGTCTGCAGCTGTCTTCATTTGTCGACCCAAATGAAATTCTGTTTTCTTGCCTCTTCCCTGCCTCCAGTGTCTCTTCAGATTGTTTGCTTGGCATCTTATTGTATGACATCTAAATAATGGGCCACTGAGAGACAACAATAAGAAAAAGAAAATCCCAAACTACTGTGACACTTAAGAGGCAACCCAAATTACAGTTGTTTCTTTTTTATTATCAAATTTAAAAATAAGCCAAAGTGATACAATCCCAAAATTCAATTTGGATTCAGTTCTGTGGTTGTTTACTGTTATGGGTGATGGTCTGTTTTGTCTTTGGGAAGGCCCGAGCTGAGGAAATTTCCCTGTGAGCCACAGTCTGCCCAGCCCCCTGTCTGCCTTCCAATTCCAGCCCTCTCCACTGCCCTAGAGCTGGGCCTTCGAAGTCCAGAGTAGTGGAAGCATGGCACAGTGCACTTCTGGATTCTTCCAGCTGTACTCTCACTGGGGAAAATCAACTTTGAAGTAAAGCTGGGGGCCTGCCAGGAAACTGAAAGGGGTTATTAAAAATGGCCTTTTTCAAACCACCAGTGATGTTTTGCTAGCAGAGAGTAACAGGTTACTTGGAATCTGAACTGCCTTGGGTTTTGGATTAAATTGAAAAGTTGGCTGAGATTTCAGACCCCCAGGATCTTGAGGGCTGAAGACACAATTGAAAGCATATTAGATGCTGACTGCATCTACACAATACCAACCAACAAGTTAAAAGGGGGAGAATTCACTAAAATCTGTTTATTTAATGTCATGAACACATCAACGTAAGTTTGAGTTTAGTCGTGTTCTTTTTTATTTAGTTTTATTTTAATAAATCCAGACTAGACTATTTTGAAAATGGAAATAGCCTGTATTTCTACTAAGAATTATACTGCTTAAAATTCCACCATATTCTCCCTCACAGCCCTCCCCCAACCACTTTAGGTAGGGACCATTCTATCTTAAGAATGAAAGAGGGTTTTATGGGGTTCTTTCTTCCCACTCTTCCCTGCCACACTCGGATGCACCTGCAATTGTAGGATTAGCCCTTTTACTTTTTGTTTATTGAGGTCTTGAAAAGGCTTTGGTTTCCCAGACTTCCCATTCTATTACCTGTGCTTTATCCAAGCCTTTATCACTATCTGCTCTAGATCTTAGCTGAAAACCCTGGTAGTCCTGAACCATGTCCTCCTAGGTACTTCTCACCCACCTTGAAAGAAAGGTTGGCTTGGTAAAATTCTTTGGGAGAAATCTGCTATGAACTTTATTAGTGTATAAGCTGGTATCTGGCCAGAAAACCTAGAGTTTTAAGTTATTCTTGCTTTGAACATGACCACCTGGACTTTATAATGGACTTGGTGCTGTAGGACCTACTCAAACTTCTTAGGACCTTGAGGCCCCTAAGAAACATGGCCTGAGGGACCTGTGGCCAAGGAATGTCAAGGTTGGTGAGGGTTGGGAGTTGGGTAGATAGTAACTTAGGGGTGTCGCCCCACTTAGGTGTTTTCACAATTCAGGACTCCAGAAGTGACTCGAACTGCTTGACTGGCAGAGGTCACTAGTAGTGACCTCGAGTTTCTATGATGGGAGCACCAAAGTGAAAGTCCACGTGTAGCCGAGTCACACTGCTAGCCAGTGGAGAACAGGGGCAAGAGCTAGTCTGTGGAATAAGTAGTGTGAATCTGTGGTTGGGAAGTAAGCCGAGGCGCTGAGTGTCACTCTGTGGCCAGTTCAACTCCCAAGCAACTGTGCATTCTTTCTCCCAGTGTCCAGTTGCTAGGAGAAAATGTAACAAAAAGCAGTAAGAAAATAGGAGATGCCAACTCAGGCCTTCGAACTTCTCAGGTTGTTCTATTCCAGTTAAATCATTTTAGGCTCTACTTTGTCTCGCCTAGTTGTCCCTTCCCATGGGATATCTGAGATTGGGGCTCGTCCTTCATTTTCCAAAAACAGTTGATGGAAGGTGAGGGAAATTTTCTGCTGCCATGGAAGGCCAGTGCTGGCCCAAGGCCAACTTTCCTGAGTTTCTCCCAGGCGGATTCCACAATAGATGGGGGTAAGAGGAGGCACAACTGGCCCAGACTGTTTTTATTTGGTCTGCAGTGTGGGAGATCAGACATTCTGAAGAGAATTAAAAACACTTCTTTCTTTGGATTCCTGGGGCTGTGTAGGGGGAGCTTGGGCCCCACTTGGCACAGAGTTGATTATAACATTAAAAAAACCCTCCAATATTGTTGCCCAAGGCTGAATGGAAAGTTTTCCTTCCAGTCAGAGCTGACTCCTAAAGCCTACACCTTCTTAAGCCTTTGATTAGCAGACACCTGCCACCAAGGCGATCAGAGAACAATAAAGCTGTGAGGGGCTGCCCACAAAGCTGCTGAGGGTGGATTAGCACTAGTGGAGGCTGGATGGGAGAACAATGGTCTACCACCTCTGCTAGATCCCTAAGGACCCCAAACTCAGAACTTGTATGCCAAATTAAAACAACTAAAAATCAACTCTCTTTGAATCTGCTGAGTATTTCTCTTTCTGACTCATTTATATGTGCTGAACTTATCAAAAATATGTTTCTGCTAAATGGCACTGTGTCTAAGCATTAGCCCCAGCTGACTGCTTCGTCTGAGGCAAGAATGCCAACCATCTCAGTTTATCATAGCCTTTTATTCCAAATGTTTTCAAGAGAAGAGACCAGAGACAGCAAGATTGCTATATTACTGATGACTTCAGGGGAGTTTGTGGTTGACAAGACAGTGTTGGAAGAAACTTATGATTAATGCAAAGGAAAAAAAATAACAATGACTCACAAACAGAGGAACTCTTTTTGTTCCTCTTACTAGATCCCTCAAATTAACTTGCAAATAAACGACCTCTGGAGCGAAGCCACCTTTCATCAGTGTAAAGAATTTTGTGGAAATATTAATGATTATTTATTTATAACCCCATGTGTTTTCAAAACATATTTTGGATCGCCAAGGAGAAGGGTTTTGATCCAATGGGTTTGTAAAATGGCTCCTTCTGCAACTGGCCCTGATGAGCTATTTACCCAGAGCAAAGCACATTGGCCCAGTTGTCTTGGTGATAGACAGCTTGGCAACAAGAGCTGTCTGCACAGCTCTGAGGTGGGGTTGAACTGTCTGTAATGTCTCCATTCAAGTTTGGCTAATTGAAATCAGGAAGAAAAATTAACGTAGAAAGAAGGTGAAAAAAGTTACACCTCCAGTCGGGTTTTTGCATGCCTGTCAATGTGCTAAGTTTAAAAAAATGGTTTAGAGAATTTCTGTTCTGTTATTTTTACTGTGTTATTGTTATACACAAGATGGCACATTAGCTTCCAAGACAGGGCTAACAGTTGTGGCAATGTGCCAGTTTCCCAAGGACCCCAAGTCAAGTTGAGTTAAGCCACTATCCACCCTCCATTAGCATAACATCTGAGACAAAGAGCAAGGGTGGGTATGGAACCTGTTTCTGGAAGGTGATGCTGCTAATTATCAGCTAAGACTGCTATATGCTTAGACAAGAAAGGAAACCAAGACAGGAGCCCTTAACTTCAAGCCTGTGAACCTCCAGAAATTACAGTCAAAAGTTGTGTATATTCATATTTAGTTTTTCTTTGACTCCTTGGCGTTAAGCAGATTCTCTAAGGATACAGGCCACTTCTACAGGCATTCATGTTCACAGGCTTTGCCCCTGTTTAGTTTTTTTGATATGCAGTTGTTGGGAGACAGGGAAATGGTTAGAAACTTTTGACCCACTATCTAGACATGGTCAGGACATAGATCACTCAGCATTTTCATTTTACCTTTCAGATAAAATGAAAACATAAGCAGGTCATTTTTCTTACCTATTGTAGTATGTAACATAGAACAAAGTTTAGACAAATATAAGCATGCATACAGGTTTACAATTTTTATTTGTGTATCTTTATTCAGTTCTTCCTTGATTATTATCTCTCACTTCCATGGGGTATCAAAATTTCCTTATGGCTCCATTTCATGAAATTGGTACATCTTTAGGCAGCTATTGGTCATAATGGCAACCCATTTGATGACATGGTTTTCATTACTCTGGTAAAGCTCTCAGCACTAGTTAACGAGCTTCTTTTATTCTGGACCCTCATATTTTCCAGACCAGTACCAGAGGCTGGAATTATGACTCAGTGACAGAGTTGTCTACCATAGGCAAGGCTCTGGACTCCATGACCAGCACTAAAAATTCTAAAGCAGGAAATTTTTGATATGTTATCATGACCCACAAGTGTGTGTGTGCTTGTGTAAGTATGCATAAATGTGTGTGAGAGTGAGGAGGATAGAAGTCAGCTGGTGATTTCTTCAAACCCTTGTATTTTTTAGGTGTGCCATATGTATGTGTGACTGCTTGTCTGTGACTGTGGCTGTACATGTGCCATACCAATGTGTGGAAGTCAGAGGACACTCTTGTAGGCCATTTCTTGCCTTCTGATTTAAGACATGGTCTCTGTTGTTCCCTACTGTCCATGTCCAGTTTGTTGGCCTGCTAGCAGCCAAGGATTCCCATTTCTCCACCTCTTTCTCCTGGTAGCAGTGCTGTGATTACAGGTAGTCACACATGTCCAGCTTTTATGTAGGTTCTGGGTATTTGAACGCAGGTCCTCGTGCTTGTGTGTCAAGCACATTATCCACAGAGCTATCTCCCTAGACCTCCACCTTACTTCTTGAGATAATGTCTCTCATTGAACCTGGAGCTCACCAATTCAGCTAGGAGTTCCAGGGATCTGATTGTCTCTGCCTCCTCAGAACTAGGGATAACAGGTACATGGACATGCCCAGCTTTTTATATTGATATTGGAGATATTTACTCAGGTCCTCATGCTTGCATGACAAGAACTTTTCTGAGAACCTCTCTCCAGTCCCTCTTCCATGTTAAGTTCTTGCTTTTAAAAATATCAAGCACATTACCTTTATAGTTAGAAAAAACAAAATTTAAAATTATATATCAACTAAGTTAACTTATTTCCCACCTCCCTCCTTCCCTTTCTCTCTACACCTCTCTGATGCAGATCAAACCCAGGGTTTTGCAAATGTAAGCACGGTACCACTGAGGGACATGCATTTACAAGTTGACTTCTAGGTTGTGGCAATCATACTTTTGAAAGCCCCCCAGTTAAAGGGATGTTATAATATTATGTGTAAAATTGCAGTTAGAAATCCAACTGGAGATTTCCTGTGTTCTTTGAGTCTAAGAAAAGAACACAGTGTTGATCAACATCATTTCCCTTTGGTGTCATTGAATTTTAGGGGAAAAAAAAGACAATTTGAAGTATATAGATCCAGATACGTGTAAATTTTCAGGGAATGAGGATATAATTTACTGAGTAGAACTGTTGGACTATAATGATGAGTAAAGGAGGCCAGACCACAATTCTTTGTAAGATGGAAAGTATAAATATGTCAGCTCTACTCTGCATGTACCCTGCTCTTCACCTTCTGGTAAAGGTTAGCATTGGGGCAAGGCTCAGCAAAGGGGGAAGGACATCTGTTTTACACATTACGTGGTAATTTATACGACAGATGAAAGCATGATGGTTTATTTATCTTAGGCCACATCAAAATGGTTGGGTAAAAGTAGTCAGGTCAGAAAGTTCCTGGCACAAAATAGGTGTATAAAATTGGAACTGAGGCATAAGTGTTGTTTTTTTCAGGGGACTTTCTAAAATATCTCCAGCCAAAATGAACTTCTGTCCTTCTACTCTCACAGTCCTCCTTCTGTATTCGATTCTAGCTTATTTTATATCCAACTAAGCTACTTGTTTGAATTGTTATGTTGTGAATTCTTTGAGACATGCCTTCATCATGTTGGCTGATGACTTATGTGCCTTGTTGTAATTAATTCATTTATTTTCAAAATATATTGTATACCAGGCATTCTGGTGTTGGAGGCCTCCTGGTGAAAATACACAGTTTTTCCTCTTGGTGAGCTTAATAAATATTTAATTAAGCATTTTCCTGCTTCCTCCTATTATTATGGTTTAGAATAAATTTAGAATTCTAAAAGTTGTTTTGCCATTACTAAAGAACATTTTGGTGGTCATATAGGCTGAGAAATTAAGGTCTTAAGTGAGGCATTTTATCACAGAAATCTTAATTGTAATGCATTGGAGATGGAGATGAGGTCAGAAGCAGAAAAGAATGCAACCTAGAGAATTTACAATGTTTCCGTATATTTAGCATGTGGCTCTGTGCTCTTCATGTGGTGAGATGAAGGGAGGTGTAAGAACATATGCTTTGTTTCCAACTTTATAATATCTTCTGTAATTAATTTAAAGAGAGTTGGAGACTGCCTCAGTATGACATGTATATATACTTATGAGGCATATTCACCTTTTAAGTGGAAGCCTACAGGTTAATGGTTAGGTACATTCTAAATTTAATATTTTAGTGTAATTTTGCATATCTACTGTATACAGTATATCTGCATACAGTATATCTTTTTTATTTTTTATTATTATTAAAAAATTTCCACCTCCTCCCCTCCTCCCAAT
>LOJH01003679.1:14308-24314 GCA_001685095.1 Ellobius talpinus | reverse complement strand
GTGTGCAGATGCACTACAGGAAGTGTGTGTAGTGGGGAGGTGAGCAGGTGTATGCGGATGCACTACAGGAAGTGTGTGTGGGGGGAGGTGAGCAGGTGTATGCGGATGCACTACAGGAAGTGTGGGGGGGTGAGCAGGTGTGTAGGTGTGTGCAGATGCACTACACGCCAATGGCAGGTGCTGCTCCTCAGGACAGGACCTCTCATTGTCCTGCAGAGATCCACTTGCCTCTGGCTCCCCAGTGTTTGAGTACAAGCATGCACACACTACCTTGCCTGGCTTGAGGTGGGTTCCGGGGATCAGACTGAAGGTCATTTACTAAGTCACCTCCCTGGGCCTGTCTCCTCTAATTTCTTACCTCAGCACCGAAATAGTTGAAGATTCCCACGACACTAACAGGAACCAACTTGTTCACGCAGCGTCCCAAAGCTTTCCTACCAAGGGCAAACACAAAAGGAATCTCCTGTTCCCGGGCCATGGCTATGACATTGTAGAGGGCCTCATCTAGGCCACCTAAGGAAATCAACATGGGGAGAGGCATCCATTCAGTCACCTTCATGCTGGAGCTAACCACGCTAAAAAACAGAATACTGCAGCAAAGGAAGGTCTTACTTGAACTATAACACACAACAGACTCTCTCTCTCTCTCTCTGTCTCTGTCTCTCTCTCCCCCTTACATGCTTGTCTTTCTCCAAAATAAAATCCCAAATTCCTCCAAACACAGTACTTTAGTTTCTCTATCTAATAGCATAGCAGGAATCCAGTTTCAATGCAACAAACATTTTTGAAGAAACTAGTTGACATTGTTAACAGTAGCTTATTCTTTCCTTCACAGTCTCTAAGCCCAGTAACACGTGATCATATTTAGGGAGAAAGAAGAACATGGCGGCACAGGTGTTTTCTCTGTGCAAGTGTCTACCACTGCTACTGATCTTAGATCTGTCTGCTCCACCACCGAGGTCAAACAAGGCTGCGCACCATGTGATGTACTCCTGCGCTACCTTACCAAGAGCCTTTCTATATGTACTGGATAGTTTTGTGTCAACTTGCCATGAGCCTCCACCACACTGACCTATGGGTAAGCCAATGGTGTACTTTATTAATTAGTGATTCATGTGGGAGGGCTCAGAACATTGTGGATGGGCTACCCCAAGGGCACCCCTGTGCTAGTGGTCCTGGGTTCTATAAGGAAGCAAGGCTAGCCGGGTGTCTCAGCACTCAGGAAGCAGAGGCAGGTGGATCTCTGTGAGTTTGAGGCCAGCCAGGTCTACAGAGCTAGTTCCAGGACAGGCTCCAAAGCTATAGTGAAACCCTGTCTCGGGGGTGGGGGGGAGAAAAGAAAGAAAGGCTAAGGAAACCATGGGGGGCCAGTAAGCAGCACTCCTTCATGGTGTCTGCATCGGCACCTGTCTCTAGCTTGCTGCCCCGAGTTCCTATACTAACTTCCCTGAATGATGAACTAGACCCTTTCCTCTCCAAGCTGATTTTGCCCATGATATGTTATCACAGCAATAAAAACCCTAAGATATCAATGTAACCACTGGTTTCTTGGAGACAAATCACCATAAGCAGAGCTGAGATCTTTACCTTTTTTTAAGAGTGTTTTTATTTTATTTAATTGACTAATTAATTTAATTTTTGAGACAGGGTTTCTCTGTATAACTCTAGCTGTCCTGGAACTCGCTCTGTAGACCAGGCTGGCCTTGAACTCACAGAGATCTACCTGCCTCTGCCTCCCCAGTACTAGGCATAAAGGTGTGCGCCGCCACTGCTTGGCTTCAAGAGAAGAATATACAGACACAGAGTACTGCACCCTGACTAGGTCTAGTCTGACCACAGGAAGGAGACATTTGGTGGGCCTAACAGAGATGTTTAACCACTGTTAACACCTAAAGATTCCCTTTACAATCCTGTCTTAATTACACCTACTTAATTTTAGGTGTTGGAAGATTTTGTTTTCTCATGCTCAACATTTATTCTATGACTATACTATAAAGATGGGGCTCCCGGCCGCAAGGTTTGCTCAAATTCCCTGCAATGGTAACGAACAAATGGCAACTATTTCTGAAGCGAGTGCACGCACCCTTTGACTGGATCTTCTCACAGTTCGGGGAAATGATGACGCACTTGATCTTGTTCAGCTTCATGTGCTTCGTGACCTCCCTCAGCCCCATGACCAGCCGCCGCCTGGCTTTGGCTCTCACGGGGTCCTTCTGGTAGATGCGCTCCTGGAAACTGACAAGTTCTTGCAGAAGGAGAGTCACACATTCATCAATTTCTTTAGAGAGAACCTGATTACAATATCTGGAAAGGAAGCAAAGAGCCAGGTAATTCCATCCTAATTTATTTTCCTGTAATTACAGACTTACATCAGGAAAATATCTTTGACATCCAACACAGCATTTTTATAAAAAGTCCTCAGTCACGTCAATCAGAAAAACAGCAATAATGATTATCTTTTGAATTTCCACAAAATAGCTTGTAGTCCAGGAGAGGCTGCCACACGGAAATACTACTGCACACCTAATTATTCAATTTCTAAAGGTATAAACTGAATGCTGGCATGCAAAAAATAACCAAAAAAAACCCAAAAAACCCAAAGCATCTGCAGGGGCAAAACCCATGGTACATTACATTTTATATGCACATATATATAACACATATATGCACATATACATCTGATGTAAGAGGCCAGGATTCTGGGATAGAAACACCATATGTGATAAAGAAAACATTACTGTGAAATCCCATGCCATGGATACTGACAGCAGAACTGCTTTAACAGACCCAAACCCTGTTAAACAAGAGCAGCAACCTCTGCATTCCACCTTGCTCCACTTACCAGGTAACAAGAATACGAATTCAGAACAACCAAGATTCTTCAACTGTTTGACCTCAATAGTGAGAGAAAAAGAAAAAAAAAACTTACTCTCGAAATCTTTTGCTGTGGATTTTGGTTATGGTTGATGATGCCATTGGGCTGCCTATGCCGGAACTAGCAGGAGAGCCTTGCGACACAGGTGTCATACAGTATGGAGAGTTCTGACTTGCTGGAGAAAGTGAAGCATCACTGGGCATGCTCAGTCCAGGATCTGTGGAGATGCAAGGTGAAAGGGAAGAACTTGACAACTTCAAATGCTAAGAAGCTCCAGGTGGACACAGACAATTTAGATGGCAGAATTTTCTCAGGTCATACCCTAATTCTCTGGAAGCTAGTAAGTTAGGTATTTTCCTATCACAAATTATTATTTCTTACAAGCTAACAGCATAAAGTATGTAAAACTATCATACTCAAGAAAAACCAAGCACAGCTTAGAAGTTTCCACAGAGGAGATGGGGAAGCAAATTTTCTAAGACACATATACCCAGAGATCTGTACCTTTCTGTACAGTGTTTCTATACATCTCTATCTCGCCATCTATTTCTTAAATCTTTCTTTCAAATTCTACGGGGTAGTGGCAAGGACAATCCTATGTCACTCCATGTCTCCTGACTCTCTACACCCACACCTGCTCACCCTCCTGACTCTCTACACCCACAGCTGCTCACCATTCTGATACCTCTCCTGAGTCTTCTCTTCCCCACCTACTTATCTGGCCTTTGCTTCTGTGTTTAGGCAGCCACACTTTTAGATGCAAACCATCAACTCTGCTGCTTCTTCCTAAGTTACTGCTTCTCTTCAACAAGTAAACTCAGGAAGTGAATTTGTATATCAGTCTAATAATTAACAAAGTTACACATTAATCGTATCTGTTTATTGGATTATCAGTCCCTGACAATGAGCCTCTGATCATTCTGTTTTCCAGCCTCTTACCTCCACTACTTAGTGAACACATTTGCTAGTTATTCAATTAAAATCAGAGGGATGAATGGGTGAATGGGCACACATAAATCTAGGGGAATCATACTGAGAAAAAGGGAAACCCCAACCAAGCACATCCTAGATGAATAATGCTTGGGAATAAATTCACTTTTCGAAAAGTAGTGAAAAAACTCCCGCTTGATTTCTGCACAAATCAGATTGACCTTGCTGCAAAACTCTGTGTGGCTACTTAATGTACCAGATAGAACCTCTCTGCTGGAATGTGCTGGGCATGAATAGACTCTTTCTCTGCTTTGTAGTTCTCTACTCCTTGTACCTTATATATTAATTCCCTCAAATCAAGAAAGGAAATCAATAAAAAAATAATCTGAAAAACATTCCTAAAAAGAAAACAACTGGTAAATAGTGTTCCCTATGTAAAAGATGATGAACAAGAACTCTTATGACAATCCCAGGAGTCCTGGGCACTTGGAAGATCCTCATGTTTGAGATGTTACTACAAATGATGGCTCAAGCCTCCAAAGTGTTAAAGACTTGCTATGTAACACCTGTCCACCCTCTCAGCCATCCGCCTTCAAAAGATACCGTGTAAGTCAGTGTACATAGAATATAGTGTTCAGCCAGTGAGGCTTTCCTCTCAGTGTCAACACTGCAGACAGTTAGGACAGAGAGAGGCGTCCTCACCTTCCTGGGAGCCAGTGTCCTGAGGCAAGTCACTGGCGAGGTCCAAATGCACTTCTGTTGGCTCCTCGGCTCCCAAAGCACTGTGTTCCACAGTCAGACGTCCTTTCTTCTCCTCTCTTTCTTTCAGAATAACCTGGAAGCCATTGCACAGCTCCTCAGTTACTGCTCACTCCTCAACTAGGAATGAACTACTCCAACGGGACAGCCATGAGGGTTTCAGTTGGCTGCATTACCTGACCTGTACAAATGTGACTGTGACTTTAGAAACTGCAAGTGGAAGGGAATGCTGTACAGAGAATACAGGGAGAGTGTGCTAAGAGTGCACAGCCAGACACTTCACCTGCTTCCATCTCCAAATAAAGGGAAGCAGGATGCTGAGTGAACACAAATACCCCACACTGCCTCAATCTTGAAACCCTAGGTGATCAAGGAGGATGTCCCAAACAGTGACTAACTTTAAGTTTAGAAAGCAACTCATACAATTCATGTGATTTACACTCTATAGTTTTCAACCATTCAGGATGAATCGCTCCACTCTGACCCTACTAGACCAAAGAAGACACTATCACCAATTTATAGCGAAGGAAGATGGAGGGGAAAATGTGAGCCTAAACTTGCTCTACTACATACAGAGCAAACACCGAGGTTATAAGGTGCAGGGCTAGCAAGCTGGAGGCAGAGTGCCTGTCTCAGATATATTAGGTCTCGGGTCAGACCTCCAGCACTGAAAAGAGATGAGAAGGAGAAAGGGGGCCATGGCTGTGGAGATGGCTCAGTGGTTAAAGTGCTTGCTGTACAAGCTTACAAGTGCAGTTCGGATGTCCAGAACACACAAAAATGCCACGTGGGTGTGGCGGATCACCCAAGAATCAGGGCCCAGGAGGCTGAGATTTGGTTCCTAAAGCAAGCTGGCTGGCCAAATCCACCATATCAGTGAGCTCTGGATTCAACTGAAATACCATTCCTCAAAGAACAGGGAAGAACAGGGTCAAGAGCCATTGAGAAAACTCGGACATGAACCTTAGGTTTCTACATGCAGGCCTCCAGACAGGCATGCCAACATATGCATGCCCACACACATACACCTAAGAGGGAAAAATGCAAAGGGAGGAAAGATCTGAGCTTCTAATTTCTAAGGATTTAATGCTAGGATATGAAATGTTTAGCTGCTCATTTCCTCCCCTTATAGAAAACTTCACTTTGTGGGCCTTCTTACATACAACACAACTGCCATACGGTGCATTTTGAATTAACTAGTCACACATAGCCATGCATATGAATATATTACAATATCTGGTTCTAAGACACAACTAATTTTGCAAAGAAATAAAAAGTAAACCCTTAATTATCCTATAAAAGAGACATCTCTAGATTGGGGGTTACCTTTTTGAGTGCTGTGGGTCGTTTTAGCTTTGCAATTTCCTTCTCTTTTCCTTTTTTTGCTTTAGAGGAAGTAATGTCCAGAGAATTAGAGGACGTCAAACAGGGCTGAATTTTGGTTAAAGGTTTTCTGTTAGCAGAGTCTTTAGTGTGAAAAGCAGCTGCAGTGGTGACTGCAAACAAAAACACATTAGCTTTACTACTGCAGCCATATCCATACACTTGGACAACTTCTAATATTAAATCTTCAAAAAACACAAGCATTCTCTCCCCTGGACAAAAAAGACATCATAGTATCAGGCTCAGCAGAATCCCTCAGACACACCTTCTTCCGAAGTCTTCAACCTCCCTAAGATGAGGAAGTAAGTCAAGGCAGTCAGCTGACCGAGAGGTCTCAAGTAAGCCTGAAGTGTTAGTTCAGCTCCACTTCAGCAACCAAGCGTGCACATCCTCTGCAGCTGCTCCCAGTTAGACTGGCCCACCTTTGGTGTGCTCACTCCTACAGACTTGGCTACTCACCCTGATGTACGCCTGCAGCCTGTCTATCGCTCCTCTTCAGCTGAGAGTCAGGAAGGAAATTCTCTCACCCACTCTCGGTGCTACTCAGCACCTGCTACACCCTGCTCATACCCTCAGTCTTTAACCCTGATCTTTCAACGCTTCTAAGCCTCCAATCTCAACCCCTTCACTCTAGCAGGATGTTCCTGTCACTTTCTTGAGAAGATGTTGCTCAAGTTACAAAAAACATCCAAAAGGAGGGGACAGATATCCTTACAACTGTCCAAGGCCCACTAATGAAGTCGGCTCTTCATGTCATCTCAGTTCCTCTAGTACCTTGTGTTGATCCTTTTCACACTCATTTCCTCCACCCCCAAGCTCTGTTCTCTGACCCACCCCCCTTCTATCTAAAAGAAAAGAGGGGTTGGGAGGCAAACACACAAAACCTGGCTCCTCAACTGGCTTGCTTTCAGCCTAAGGCCTCTTACTGCCTAATCTCTACCAGCTTAGATGTCTCGGCATCATTCTGACATCCTTTTTTTCCAAACCACTAGCATCTGATTTTGGCCGTATTCACTGTATTTTAAGTACTACTGTCAAGACCCATTGGAAGCCAGGCAGTGGTGGTGCACACCTTTAATCCCAGCACTCAGAAGGCAGAAGAAGGCAGATCTGAGTTAAGAGGCCAGCCTGGTCTACAGAGCACGTTCCAGGACAGTCAGGACTATATAGAGAAAACCTGTCTCAATGCCCCTCCCCAAAAGATCCAACAGAATCATTTGCAGTTGCCAAATACAATTTCCCAATCTTCAAAAATTCTTCCTGGGACACCATTCACTCATGTTTATATGTGTGGCTCTTCTTCCTTCTGTCCCTGAAACCCAGTCACTCCATGGGCTTTCCCCTCACTTTAAATGCACTGACTTCTAATCTGAACTACACACACATAAACACATGACAAACGGGGTCTCCAGGGCCTCGACTGCTAGCATTTCAAGTCCAAAGCCACTGTCAACTCTCCTTATGTCACTGTGGTACCCTCGCAGCTCTCTTCACTAAGCCAGAGAGCACAGGTAGGGTGTTGTGTAGGTCAGAGTGCACCTGCACATGTGTGCACGCCCACACGCAAAGACCAGATATTGGTGCTATGTGTTCCCGATCACTCATGCCCCAAGTTTTTAAGACATGGTCTCCCAGGGAACCTGCAGTTCACCAGTTCAGCTACACTAGCTAGATAATGAGCTTCCGGGATCTGCAGTCTCTGCCTCTAGCACTGGAACTACGGGCAGTGCCGTCCATGCCTGGCTTTAGATTGGCACCATAGACCCAAATGCAGGCCTCATGCTCACACAACACGCACTTTACTGATGAAGCCATCTCTGCAATACCCTGGAGCTGTCTTTGGCCTGTTTATACATCCTTCTATTCCTTGCTCCATCAATTCCTTACAAATTTTTCACTCCCATAATCTCATTCTTGAATTTCCCAACAGCTTTCTTTGTATCCAATACTCTCAAATAAAGATTAGTGATTGAAAGGAGTCTCGTTTCTATCTGATAGGAATCCTATCCATTCCCCAAAGCCCAATTCAAACCCCACCTTCCACGAAGTCACTTGTTAACCGGTATTTCTCTTCATCTACACCATCAATCCCTCCCATATACAGGCTCACAGAACTCGCTGCATCTCTCCTGAGGTACTTCAGTTGATCAGTTATTCATGTGTGTCTCCTCTCCCACTGGACTATAAACTTTTAAAAGGAGATTTATCTTATGTATACAAATGCTTTGCCTGGAGGGATGGATGTGTACCTTGTGGATGCTTGGTGTCTATGTCAGAGCGCATTATATCCCCTGGATCTACAGTTATGAATGGTTATGAGTTGCCACTTGAGTGCTGGGAACTAAACCCAAGTCCTCTGCAGCAAGAACAAGTGCCGACTGCTAAGCCACCTCATAGCTGAGTCAGCTATGAGCTTCTTGAGTGGGCCTATCCTCACCATCTCCATAACCCCAACAGTTCCAGACAGCGCATCCTAAGTACAAATATTCAGTTGTTTAACAACATTTTAAAAATATTTATTTATGTATGTATATGAGTGCTCTACCTGCATGTATGCCTTTATGCCAGAAAGGGGCATCAGACCCCACTATAGATGTTTCTGAGCCACCATGCGGTTGCTGAAAAATGAACTCAGGACCTCTGGAAAAGCAGTCAATGTTCTTAACCACTGAGCCATCTCTCCAGCTCTTAACATGTATTAAATCAACCCAAGTTGTAGAGATGGAGATAAAGATCAGTGGAAGAACACTTGCCTGGTATGCATAAGACCTTCAGTTCAAGCCCCAGCATTGAAAAAAAAATATGGAAAAAAATATGGTGATTAGAGATTCAGTTCAATGATAGTGTTTGTCTAGCCAAGCACAAGGCCCTTGCTTAGACAAGCTTTAGTTCTCAGTAACTAAAGAAAAATAGTTAAAATGACAAATGGCTAGGTATGGTGGCTCACACCAGTTGTCCCAGCATTTGGGAAACTAAGGCAGCCTTATTTTAAAAAACAAAAACAGAAATAGCAACAACAAAAATTCCAACAAAATTATAATGATCACAGGTTAATAACCTCTTCTTTGTAATAATGTTCATTTACTGAGTGATTATAACACAGGTTTTCTAAGTATTAATATCTATCAGCTCATTTATTCACCAAACAACCTTGAAGTAGGAATCATCACTACTCTGTTTAATGTAGGGAATTAAAGTACAGGAAGATAAATATCTGCCTAAAGAAACACATCAAAGAGCAGGAGGCTGAGCTCAGCAGTTTGACTAGAACCCAAGCTGTGAGCTGAAAGGCCACTTCCTCTGCTGTATCCAGGGGGGGTGGCTGCCACTCCTCACATCTCAGTAGCATGCAACTCTATGCATTCAGTGTCACCTCTACCAACAGTCACTCAAAGCACAGGTCTCCACTACATGAGTGAGCAGCTACATGTTAGCATTTTGCACACAGATACAGCCGCGTTCCTATCTTTTTACCTATTCAGCAACAGTCCTGGAACTGGACAATCTGGGAACAGAACAGACAAGAAAATTCTGCTTCTCACCATTAGTCCTTTTAATTCATGCCCTTCCCTCGTTTTTGCTATCCCATCCCTCTAAAAGGAAAGGAGGGAGATCAGTCTCTAAAACTGACAAGGTTGGTTACAAGAGGAACAGTTTCAGTGGCAAGCCAGATCATGTCTCATTTACTAATATTACATTATTACATTATTAATTACACAATTAATACATATATTAAACTATCAAAATTTGTCATTTAATTGGATACTTTCATAGTTAACAGAGCCAAATTACCCTGTGATTTTTTTTTATTTTATCCTTTGAAGAAAAAACAAAACAAAAAATGGGGCCAGGGAAGACGGTAAGTGTCTGTACTACAAGCCTGATGACCTGAGTTCAACTGATCCTCAGAAGCCATGGTGGAAGAAGACAGACTCCTGAAAGCTGTCCTCTGACATCAACATGCATGCTAGGTGTGCACACCCACATTCTTTCTACGAGAGAGAGAGAGAGAGAGAGAGGAGAGAGAGGAGAGAGAGAGAGAGAGAGAGAGAGAGAGAG
>LOJH01003679.1:0-14267 GCA_001685095.1 Ellobius talpinus | reverse complement strand
GAGAGAGAGAGAGAGACTAATCAAGTGCAGAGTAGAGAGGGAGAAAGATTACACAGCTATACCCCAAAGGCTGCAGCAAACTGCCCACACTAAGGAATCACCTGGGTACGCCAGTGGTCTGGTGTTGGTGATCTGGCGTGCTTTCATTGCTTGCTGTTGCTTCTCCAGAGCAGCTAGCATGTCCCCTAAATCTAGCTGTACAGGGGTTTTATTCTTTTTTCCAGCTGCTTTTGATAAAGCTTCCTAAAAGGCGAATAAGAAATGATTCATTTTTTTCTGATTAGAAAAGTATGAGAAATTGTAATTACATTTGACATTCCTGTCCATCCCAACAAGCCCAGCAAACAATCACAACTGTGAATAAAATGACTACATACCTGCAATTTTTTTTGCTCCATACTTATTTCTGAGTATTCTTGTGCTGTGGCAAGGGCTGCAGCTAGTGCTTTCTTCTTTTGACTCTTGGCTCGTTTGGGAACTGACGTGGTAATGGGAATTGGAGTCTGAACTATATTGATGGGTGAGTTTTCAGGTAAGTCATCCAACTATGAAGCAAGAGAGACATATCTGTTAGTCATCTCACAGAGGTCAAACCATAAGGAAAGACAAAGCAGACTGAGGCAGGTGCTGCAGGACAGAGGAGGCTCAGAGGACTAAGGGCCATAAAGAGTAGGGTGAGAGGAAAGACCATTTTAGAATGTCCTTTCTTTCCTGACAAAAGGACAAAAAGCTGACGATAACAGGCGGTGCTTGTCTGGGGGAAATTTCTATACAAGCTGTAAGCTGTATGACAGTACTTACTGTTTTCTCATTTAGAGACAGAACAGCAGATTTCCTAGAAACTACTTTTGTTTAGGAAAAGAAACAGTAAGACTCAGCGGGTACAGGAGTCTGCTGCCAAGACTGAAAACCTGGGTTCCCTGTGACATACATGGACAGAGAGAACCAACTCCTGCGAGTTGTCCTCTATCTTCCTCAAGCACGCCATGCTCCCAGCCACTCATATATGCACATAAACTTAAGTACAACTGCGGTAAGGATTCTCAAGTGCTGAGAGTAAGCACTAATATAGAATCCCCACACCATGTGTCCTGTGTCCTTCCCACCAATCTCAAGACTTCCTTCCACATAGCTAAGTTCAAAAGGTGTTCTATTTTTATAATTTTGAAAGGAGTTACTTACTACTTTTGAAGGAAGTTTCTGTTGAATATTCTCATCTTTAGAATTTCCATTCTCACTTAGTTCTTGAAACCCATCTTCATCCTGAAATAGTTTGCCTGATGTCAGTGAAAATGTTCAGAACTAACCCTACAAAGGAGTGTATGTATGTGTCCATGCCTGCATGTCTGTGAGGTGTGTGCTTGGTGTGTGTGTGTGTATGGGTGTGCAAGTGTGCATGCCTGCATGTGGGGGGTGTGCTCGATGTATGTGGGGGGGATACATGCACATGTGTGTGCGTGTGTGTATGGATATGTATGTGTGCATGTCTGCACGTGGGGGTGTGCTCAGTGCATGTGTGGGGGATACATGCACGTGTGTGTGTATATATATGTATATGAGCATGTCTACATGTGGGGGTGTGCTTGGTGTATGTGTGTGGGGGATGCATATACATGTGAATGTGTGTGTATGGATGGGCATGTGTGCATGCCTGTGTATGGATGGGCATGTGTGCATGCCTGCATGTGGGGGGTTCCTGGTGTATGTGGGTGGGGGTGCATGCATGTGTGCATGTGTGTATGTGTGTGTGTGTGTGCACTCATACATGTGAACACATGTGTTTGCTGGGCATCAAACCCAGAGCCTTACTTATGCTAGGTAACTACTCTATCAATGAGCAACCTCCCCAACATAGAAACTTTTTATGCTTGACAGTTCTGAAAGGTAGGAAAATAGTGTATACCCTACTGTTGAACTATTCTAAATCAGTCTTAAAAAGGAAATGTTATTTCTCCCATGCTAAACCTATTTTTTATTCAAGCATGAAGTCATATCACATCTGTACGTCCTTTAAATTTCTGAAACCCCTTGTTCATTCTTATACTAATTATATCCTAAGACAGGTAGGTAACTGAAAAGAATTCAAACTGGATTTATCACATTCATATAATTTGGAGATTTTAAGTAGTTTAGTATTCATTTTTAAAATGTATTCTATTCCCTATTACATACAATTTGAAGAATAATGTTTAAAATACTTTTACAATGTTTTTATTCAAATTAATTTCTTAGTCAATATTCTTTTGATTGTATGGAAACAATCATACAAGTGTGCCTATAATAAATTATCATATTTATACTTGAACTATTCTTCTGAGATTACAATGAACTTTTGTTAAGGGGAAGGAATAGAAGTAATAGTTTATCAGTCCCAAAAAATGTTGAACTTGTATAAAATCCACAAGTAAGAAAAGAAAGACTGCTTAACCTGTGACTTATGAAAATGTTGCACAAAGACCCCGTTACTGAGAAGGTTGAGGTCTTGAGAATGGGGCAGGGAGGGACTTGCTTGGGAGAGTGCTAACTCTGCAAGCATGAGGAGCTGATTTGATCCCCAGAACCTAAGTAAAAATAGCTGCGCAGTGGCAGGCACTGAGAGCCCAGTGCTGAGATGTGAAGACAGGCAGATCCAGGAGGCTCACGGGCCAGTCTGCCTTGCTTTATCACTGAGCTCCAGGCCAATGAGGAATCTTCTGACAAAAAAAAAAAATCAAGGTGGATGGTATCTGAGGAACAAGGTTGTCTTCTGGCTTCCACATGCCCACAAACAGGAACCACACACAGAAACAAATGAACATGGTATTGAACCCAGGGATTCAAACAAAGCCCGAACTCAAGTCTCCTTCCAGGCATACAGCAATACACCCAGCTAGCATTTTAAGTTTAATCACCTGTGTAAACAGAAAACAACAGGGGCTGATGGGATAGGTCAGCATCAGAATGCCAGCTCAGCAAGCACAAGCCCTGGGTTCTAGCCTCATTTAAATTGTGTCAGTCACTGGCACACACTTTTGTCCCAGCACTCAGGAGGAAGAGGCAGGTGGATCTCTGTGAGTGCAAGACTAGCCTTGTCTACATAGAGGCTTCCAGAACAGCCAGGGCTACACAGAGACCCTGTCACTTAAAAGAAAAAAAAAGGGGAGGGGGAATGCTGCTGTCTTCCTAGAAACTATTACCAAAGTTGCAGTCCAATTTCAATATTAACAGAAAATCACTTATTCTAATATTATCTACCAAGAATTTAAATTTCCTAATGTTTGTTTCATTTTCTTGAGACATGTTCTCACACCATAGTGCATGCTAATAGGCTTAAAGCAATCCTCCCTTCTCAGCTCCGGAGAGCTAGGATTACAGGTTTAAACCACCATACCTGGCTCATGGTTTCCAGATTTTAACTGATGTTAATATAAGTTTCTTAGAACCTTTTTTATTTATGAAGTCAGTGAGTACCTGTCCAGTTAGGGGTAGCAACTGTTCCTGGCAGAGTAGGTCAGACACACTCAGCTACTGTGGGACATCATTCAGCTTAGTTAACATACTAATCCCTGTCCTCTAACATCAAGACTTCCAGTTTAATACACATCTAACTTTATAAAAATCTATGCTCTAACTGAAGTGAGCTGCACAGAAGAATTACCACGAATGGTTGAAACAACAACAAACAACAAACTTATTCTTTAAGATCCACCCAAAATTGCTTGTTCTATGTTCTAGTCCAACCACAGCAAATTGCATGTAAGGTATGTTCATGTCTGTATCCTCCCACCACACAGCACTTCTCTAGTATGCCACTCACAACACTTCCTATTACAGTCCCAGGCTGGAACAAAGGCTAGCTCTAGCTGAACAAACACTAGAAACAGTGACTTAGGATGTATGTGCTGGGAAAGCCAAGAAAACAGCCGTTTTTCTTTTTTTCTCCAAGATTCTCCTGAATGGGAGCAGAAATTATCTTGATTAAATTATTCAAAATCTGAAAAACCTTACAGACATACCCAATGATGACAAAAGCAGCTTCTAATCCACACACCACTCAAAACAGACATTAATAAAGGGGATGTTAGCTTACATAAATACAATCAAGACAAAAATGAGACAGTAAGTCATTTATAATCTGACAGAGTAACATGTTAAGTCTCGAACAATATTTATAACAATTACATACTAAATTAATTTCTTATGAAGATTTTTTTGTAGAATGGCTTAAAAATAAAATTTGAAAAAGTTACCTCAAAATATAAAGAGTCAGAATTTAGGTCCCTTCTGTGAGACTGAGCAGAATTTAGGTGCTTATTGTCTTGTCTCTTTTGCAAACTCTGTCTTCTTTCGGAGGAAGTACTGTGTCCTCGGCATCTGAATCCAGCCTAAGAAACCCCAGAGGAAAGAAAATATCATTTCCAAATAACTTTGTCATTTAAGTACAGCAAACTTGTAAAGGAGTACAAAGAAGTGTGTGACTCAAGGAACTTCTATAAAGCACAGCTTATCTTAACAGCTAAAGCTCCCAATACAACCAACAGTAAGGTGGACTGCTCTTCTGCCCCCAGAACTGAACACGGTTAAGCCTGACAAGCCTAAGGTCCAGGAGGTGAATGGTCCTGCTAACAGGTTATGTCTTGATACAGCAGAGCATCATTAGCTGGCAAGAAGCGTCGGCTGCTGGTAAATCATCACCTGAAAAAATCTCCAGGGACCCTGCTGAGTGGAAAGAGCCAACCCTGAAAGGATTACAAGAACAAGAAGCAATAGGAGGACCAAAAACTCAAGGTTATCCTTGGTCACCCTAAACTAAAAAAGCAATCCGAGAGATAATTTTTCTTTGTGATATCTTATTAGAGCCTTGCCTTCAGGGAAATGAGCTGAAGAGGCAAGGGGCAGAGGCCTATAGTCCCAGCACTAGAGAAGGAGAGGCAGGACTGCACAGTCAGAGCCAACCAGGACTGAAATATGAACAGTGCCAGGTAGCTGAGCTACAATGCAAGATTCTCACTCATTAATAAAGAACCCTACCACCAAAAACAAAAAACAAGCAAAACAAAAAACAGAGAAGAAAAAAAATGAAAGGAAATGGAACTTGATCCAATCACATAAAGTATTATTCTCCTGTTACCTAAACAAGAGCTGTTTATATGCCCCCAAATCCCTGTGATGAGTCCTGAGCCCTGGGAGACAGGGACTTCTGGAAGTGATTAGGTCACAAGAACAGAGCATTCTGGATGGGATTTATGAAGCCTATAAAAGGGACCCAAAGGACTCTCAGATGCTCCTCCCTTAAGGGCAACAGTGAGAATCCTTCACCAGACAGCCAATTTCCTGTACCTTGACCTTGGTTTACTACACCTTTCTGCTCATAAGCATCAAGTCTACGGCGCTTTTTCATAGTAACACACAGATTCAGACATCTTACTAATAAGTCTGCAAAACATTTCAGTGTAAGAGGGCAAAGAAAAAGCATGGTGAGCATTCTAAGAACTTCAAGATACTTCTCTTAAGAACCTATGTCAGCTGACGTTAAACGTCCCCTCAGAAGAAATTAAAAAGACATGAAAAGTTCCTCTCTGCTGACACCTACCTCAAAACCCTAACAGGAAACAACGTGAGCCAGTCAGGAGATTAAGGACAAAAGCTTCTGAAATCAACATGCAGACCTACACCTGGCCATTCCCATGCTGCTATGAATCAGTTAGTATATATGTACTGGTGGTGTCAAAAATATCTAACAGTTTTTCTTTAAAAAATAAATGCAACTTGATACTTATAGGTGGAGACCAAAAGTACCATGACTGCCAAGAATGGTGATTAATACCTTTGATGCCAACCCTCAGGAGGCAGAGGCAAACAGATTTCTGTGAATTTGAGGCCAGTCTGGTCTACAAAGTGAGTTTCAGGCCAGCCAAGGTTACACAGAGAGACCCTGTCATCAATAATAAATGAACAAACAAAGAAAAAAGGAAAAAAAAGTGCTAACAAAACTTTCAAACTGTTTCCACAAGGTCCATGAGAAGCAAGTATTCCAATAACTTCTGAACAAATAATAACCTCATGATAACTGAATGCTTCCTGTCAGTTCTCCTAAGTAAGTTTTGTTGCTGGAAAGTGAACATATGAACCAGACATGGTGGTAGCATATGTCTGCAGTCCTAGCATTCAGGAAGCAGAGGCAGGAGGATCACCTCAAGTTTAAAGACACCCTGGTCTACATAGGTAGTTCCAGGCTGGATGGCTACAGGGTGAGATTCTGCCTCAAAAGATGGAAGCATAAGGAATAAAACAAAAGCAGAGGAACAAAAAAAGAGGAAAGAGATCAAGAGTCAAGCTGGGTATGACGGCACACTTGTAGCTCCAGTTCTTGGGAGGTTGAGGTAGAAGATTTCAAGTTCAAGACTTGCCTAGATTACATAACAAGACCTGGTCTCAAAATAAAAAGAAATAGTTTTAGAGTCAAAATGTAAACAGAGACATGATCATACAAGTTCACAGAAAAAGAAACGCACATAACTCAAAACATGGAGACGCTCAACTACACTGAAACCTTTTGAAAATCTAATTAACATACTAATTGTTTTGGATATTGTCCCCCCTCAAGTGCTACTATTTCAGAACTTGGTTCCTGGAGGCCTTGGTGGCATTGGGAGGTGTGGAACTTTCAGGAGGTGGGCCCAGGGCTGTGGGAAGAGCTCAGACATTAAGCACTTGCTTGTCATACACCAGGACCTGAGTTTGATTGCCAGAATCCATTTTTAAAAGCCAGGCATGGTGGCATGCATTTCTAACCCCACTGCTGGGAAGGCAGAGCCAGGAGGACGTCTGGGGCAGGCTGGCCAGTTGTTAAGATCTACGCTCAGTCTGATCCCTAGGTCTCTTTCCCTGGCTTTCTATACGTGGTTTCATCCCCTCTCCTCACTAAAACACTCCCATCACATGCTAGGAGACTTCACCAGGGCTTGCATCATGCTGTTTGGATTTCTGCTCTCCAAAACCAGAAATTAAATAAAGCATTTATCTCTGTAAATTTGGCTTGCCCAAGTGTCTTGAAATAGTGATAAAAAGCTAACAAAAACATAACAGAAATCAAAAATCCTGAAGCACTCTCTCATTCCTCCCTTACTCCTTGATTCTCCTTTCTTCTTTTTTATATTTTAAATGTTTAGTCTTCATGTGTAGAATATACACATTTGTTTGGGTAGGTACATGTGCATCTGTGTACAGAGGTCAGACAAAGAAGTTGGGTCGCCCATTTGTCATGCTCAGCCTTACTCCCTTGAGACAGGGTCTCTCAGTGAGCTCACAGCTAGGCTGGTAGCCAGTAAGCTGCAGCAATCCTCTTGTTTCTTCCCCCAGAGTGTCAGGGTTACAGGCAAGCATGTCCACAGGTGACATTTTACATAGGTGGTGGAGACGTAATCTTAGGTCCTCAAGACTGCACAGCAAGCACGTGTACCCACTCAGCCATCTCTCCAGTCCTAGCTATAAGCAATGAGTAAAAGTATTTGCTGCATTAAGTGTGAGGCAGGGGGACCTCTGTGAGTTTGAGGCCAGTTTAGTCTACAGAGTGAGTTCTTGGACAGCCAGGGATACACAGAGAAACCGTATGTAGGAAAAAAAAAGTGGTTTGTTGCTTTGAAAATCTAGATCACTATGCATCAAAATTAAGTTGCTGATAAAAATTTCTCGAAACATTGCAGTATAAAAACTTAGCACAAGGACTGGTGAGAGAATTCAGCAGCTAAAGGAGCTTGCTGTGAAGCCTGGTTAACCCGTGCCTGACCCCTGGAACCCATGAGAAGTTGGAAGGAGTGCGCTGTCCTCTAAGTTATTTGCGACCCATACACACACTCACACTTACACACACACCCAAACACAGGGAATAACAACTAGTATAAAATATAGGTCAATATTTTCTGTTGGATTTACCTTCTAAAAGCCTTTTAAAGTCTACAAAACAATTAGAAATTGCAAAAGGGAAAATGTTTTGACTTAAAAAAAGAGTTGGTATTTGGGGAAAAAAGCAAGTATATATGTAAGAAAAATACTAGGACAACGAAACATCAGTAGTAGTCAGACCAACACACTGCCAAAATCTGGCTCTAATACTTTAAGAATGAAGAAAGATACAAAATAAACAAATTTACTAGGTGGAGTGGCACATGCCAACACCTGGGAGACTTAAGGTGGGAAGGTCACAAGTTCAGAGCAACCCAGCCTGCCCAGCAAGTTCCAGGCTAAGCTCAGCTCTAGAGAAGACCCCTCTCAAAGCAAATGAAATACACTTACTGCTTAGCTTCTTTTTTCCCCCACCAGATATGAGGTAGAGAGAAAGCCTTTACAATGTTTTTCATCTCAGGATTATTTCCTTTAGTGGAAGCAGTTACAAAATAAACAACAGTAAGAGCCAGGCCAGGACCAAGACCAGGAACCTGGCAAACCTGGTGATTTCAATTTCAACAGAAAAACTCAGTAAACATTTTGCAGGTTTTGTCTAATTTTTATCATTAAAAAAAGCTAAAGCTAGATTGCCTCACAAGCCTAGAACCAAAAATGTCCAGGTTTTGCAGAATCACAGGAAGGGGCAATACTATTGTTTGTCCAACAGCATGTAGAGCCTAAGTCAAGAAGTTATCGGAAGAAGTATTGGTCTCAGGGAGGCCAAGAGTAGGCAGCAGCTGGTATACATAATTCATTATCTTGGTCCATTCATATTTACAAGACAGCTTTCATTCCTTACCTAGACATAAAGAATCTGGGAAGTCTATCAAAAATAAAAAGGAGAAATAATGACCAATAATTCCCTATTTGATAGCTAACCAACACAGGAAGATACAGCTGCTGTAAGTGCACAGCTGTGCACAGCCCACTCTGCATGGCTGTCTGGAAACTGCTCAGTTGAGCCACACTGTGGCACCAGGTAGCCACCAATGTGACAATGCCACTAGCATAGAAGAATGTTAATAAGCCACATTGAAATACCCATGGCTAAAGAGATGGCTCAGCAGGCAAAGGTGTTTGCTAGCAAGCCTGATGACCCAAGACTGATCCTAATGTCACACCCACAAAATAAATACATGTTTAGAAATTTACAGACTCCTATAGTCCTTAAGTTCAAACAACCATTTTTAAGAGAAGAAGGTTCCAATTTTTGAAATGGAAGGAAACAGACACAGCAGGTGAAAGAGCAGGTGGAGAGTGTAGTTTTCTAAAATGACAACCTCACAGACACAAAGTAGAAAGGCGGTACCAATTCCACCCATATTTTCACCGCCTTCTCTCAACATATTGTCATTTCACTATTCACACTCTATTTGCTACAGCATTTAAAAAGTTTTGGATATGAGAGTTCCCTGTGTCATGTCCATGCACACATGTTGTGTTTGTGTTGCTCCTCAGATGACAGCCTCAGGTGCCTTCCTCAGAAGACAACCACCTTTTTTAAAGACATCGCAAAGCATAACGATTACTACATAATCGTACGCATAGGCCTTCCTCCATCTCTTTACCTTATTCCAGACACAGTCTCTCTCTGAACCTAAAGCTCAGCAGTTCAGCTAGGCTGGCTGCCTTCCAATGGCTCTGCAATTACAGATGTGCACTATAGCATGATAGTATTTTAAGTAGGGCTGGGGATCCAAACTCAGGTCCTTATGTTTTATCAGACCACAGAGTAGCTCACATTTAGATAACTTTATGCACCTTTAAAACTTAAGAATAATGTGATTGCTAATTGCTATACCATTATTATGATAAATTTAACATCCATCTCACACCTAATCAAATGTCCAGCCTAACTCAAAATACCTGTGAATTATTTCTTTGTTCAGTTTGCCTTCCCCCTCTAGAAAACGCTGGGTGTTTTTCCATCCAGGGTCTTTTCTGGGTTGCCTGGCAAGTTACTTTGGGCCAGTTGACACCACCTGTATCAAACATATAAAGATATTAAAGATTATATTTTCTTATAAAGGAGGCAAAAAAATTTAAACAAGTGAGTCACTCACTACAGACATGGAATTGTGCATTCTCAGTAAAACAAATATCCTGCAGAATGCTCAAGATCACATTTTCTCAACTTGTTTAGCAAAATTATATATGCTTTCAACTAACTTGAATCACTGGAGACTTATAGTTTTTGTTTATAGCACTGGTAAACGCCACACTTACAGGAATACTTGAAATGGAAGAAAATACAGGAAAAAAAACACTGCAAAAAATAAAGTACCTGGCCGGGCAGTGATGGTACACGCCTTTAATCCCAGCACTCGGGAGGCAGAGGCAGGNATCTCTGTGAGTTCGAGGCCAGCCTGGTCTACAAGAGCTAGTTCCGGGACAGGCCCCAAAGCTATTGAGAAACCCTGTCTCGAAAAACCAATAAATAAATAAATAAATAAGTACCTGTACAGCCTGATGATTCCGCATGCTAAAAACATGAAACAAAAAGGATAGTTAGTTTCTAGTTAAGAGTCACCATGTCATACTTTGCAAATGTTTCATATTTAACCTAGTATTAAATGTATTTATTACTAACTTAGAACAGTGTTCCATATTTTCATGAATAGCAAATACCATTAAGGACTGCTAAAAAGAAAAAAAAAATGCGTCCTTCCGTTTCAGCAAAGGACACAACATACTACTGACAGCAGGACTAACAACAAACAAAAAGTCAAAGAAAGTGAAGAATTACACACGTTCACGGTCCCAGAATCAGGATTCTGCAGCGCTCCTGCCACAGGCTGGTTATTGTGCTTGGGGCTACAGTAGCCACTGTCACTGTCGATGTCAGCTTCGCTGGCCCCCTGCTCACTGGAGGACTCTGCAGCAGGATGGGATGCTCTCCTCCTCCTGCCTTTGGCTTTCCAGAGCATTGTGGCTGTGCTCTCTGAGAGAGACTTATTAGCAATGTCTGATGGGAAATCTACAAGGCAAGGCAAGTGGACAATTCTCTGTGATGACCAAATTTATACATTCCTGTTAATTTACTAAGGTTCTAATAAAATTAAAGTAACAGAGTCTAAACACAGAAATATGTGACTCTGAAAAGATCACATAAAATACTAATTTATATAACATGGCATCATTATGAAAATAAAATATTTGTGTCATAAAATACTAAAATCACCAGCCACTTAAGAAAGCAAGCATCACGAGTCTTTCAAAGTCACCATGCGTGCCCCACCAGCCTACCTTCCTCGTCCGTTACCACTGCCCTGTGTTTAGTTTTCACTCCTTTTCAGTATAGATTTTCCATAGATTTCTGTATTTCTAAAAAAGAAGTCAGCTGGGCAGTGATGGTGCAGTCCTTTGATCCCAGTACTTGGGAGGCAGAAGTAGGTGGCTCTCTGTGAGTTCTGTGAGGCCAGCCTGGTCTACAAAATGGGTTCTAGGATACTTCCACACCAGCTTTAAGATTCTGCTGTATGGCACTCTAGTTAATTAATGCCACTGTAGTACAAACTGCTTTTACAAGGACATACCAATATACTCATCCTTTCTACCACTCACAGTATGCTTTGGCTGCTTCTCTGTGAGTTCAAGGCCAGCCTGGTCTGCAGAGCTGAGTTCTAGGACTACATGGTTAGAGTAGCTCAAAATAAACAAACAACCCACTGTTGATTGGAAGCAGAGGTGCATAACAATCAAAATGTATGTTATATGTCCATGAAACTGTCAAAGGAAGAACTCAAAGAAAACTAAGTCTGAGACATATGACAGCAAAAGTGTGCACATGGAAGTTTCTGTACAGCAAACGTGAATGAGTTGTACAGGACACAAAGATTCAAACTCGATCATGCTAAACCATTTCTTAAAGTGGTTAAAACAACCTACATTCCAACAGCAGTATTACATAGCATGCCCAGTGATTCACACACACAGCAACTTGACACTGCTTCCCCAACTGTAACTTGTGCCAATCTGCTGCATAGAAAAGGTGGCTTATTATGGGTTTTAATTTGTATTTCGCATTTAATAATGAGGCCAAGAATCTTTTCTGATGTTTTTAGCTACTAATGTTCTCCTTCTGTGCAATTCTGATTAATTTTACTTTTAGGTTGACTTCTGGAAATTTTCCTGAGATGTCTATTTTAATTTCACAAATATTAAGACATTTCTAAAAAGCTTGTTACAGTCACCTCAATTCACAACTTTTCCTTCTTCTATAGTTCCATTAGTTCACAATTTTAAATAATTGATTTTATTACTTGTTGATTTCTGTGTATGTGTCTGTGTGAGATGGAGTTACAGGCAGTTGTGAGTCCCTAACATAGGCATTTAGAACCTGAACTCAGGTCCTTTGGGAAAGCAGCAATTGCTCTTAACTGCTGAGCCCTCTCCCTTCAATCCCTCGCTCACAACTGACTGATACAATCTGGAGCTGTGTTGTTTAATACTATGTCATTGTGTTACGACAAGTTCTCATACTTTACTGCAAGATGGCTTCATATATTCTATGGAGGAGCACCCCTTGTATCCATGAACTGTCACCTCTGACACTAGGAAGGTTCTGATATTTTTTTTGCACTATAATAAATTTACATCTCTTTCAATGGGGAAGCTTCATATGGACACACCCACTATGGATTAACTGCATCAAAAGAAAGATCCCTAAAGCCAAAATTGTTCCAGCTCCCTTACCCCCAAGTTCCAAGGATAGTAAACCAAGTTTCTTACTCTTACTAATCTTTTCTCATTAGACACAGTAAAATAAATAAATAATAAAAGCTTTCCCAAGCTTATAGTTTATTCTTTTAAATTAAAATTCTTAATTTTGGAAATGATCCTCTTCTTCAGCCAGGCAGCCACAAGGGAGTGTCTGCATTCTCTTTGCTCACTGTCTTTCTTTCTCATTTAAGTCTTGGTTGAGCTGCAGTCAATTGAATGGGGTATAAAAAAGGGGCCTCCAATGTTATCCTTGTCATTTCCATGCATGTGTTTCTGGGTTGTTCGATTCTTATATGCTACATTGATAGTATAAACCTGGAGAAAAACAGCAACATGGGAAGGAATTTGTAAGGTGAAGATGGGGCACATTGGATGGGTGGGAGAAGATAACCATGAGAGTGAGGGGCAACAGAATTTTCTGCATACATGAATGGAATTGTTAAAGAAAGAAGTTAATTAACTTAAAAACCATTAAGCAGCCAGGCAATGGTGACACACATCTTTAATCCCAGCACTCAGGAGGCAGAGGCAGGCGGATCTTTGTGATTTCGAGGCCAGCCTGCTCTGCAAGAGCTAGTTCCAGGACAGGCTCCAAAGCTACAGAAAAGCCCTGTCTCAAAAAACCAATAAAAAGCGAACAAAACAAAAGCATTAAAGCTAATTCTAAGCTTTAATGCACAAAGAACCCTTCCCAGACCACTACTCCTTTATTTTAGAATATTTTGCTGAGTTCCCCAAAAAGTCCTACTGAGATTTTAATTGCAACTGAACTGCAGACTAACTGTGGGGATGCTAGTGTTTGATAATCAAGTTTTCTAAGGTCTTACACAACAATCTCAGGGTCCCCTCATGTACCCCTAAGCTTGAGTAGACAAACTCTTGGACTTCAGAAACTCCAAATTGCTGTTGCTGCTCACTAAACCTTAAACTGCTTGTTTGTGACACACAGGAACGCAAGCTGACCTTTGCCTGTTATCTAGTATCCTTAGTTTTTACACTTCATCTATTTATTTTATGTGTGTGTATGTGTGTGGGCCTGAGTGTGGGGCTGAGGACAACTTGCAGGAGCAGGATCTCTTCATCACCATGTAGGTTCGGGGACTTGAAGTCAAGCTGTTCAGTGTGACAACAAATCCCTTCATTTGCTGAGCCACACCGCAGCTCCCTTTTTGGACTCTAGCCACCTTATTACATAATAATAGGAGCTTGTTCAAAAGTAAAAACTTGCTACAAGTGGAAAGATCTACTTCTACAAAACTAAATAATTTTTATTTATTATTGCGCCAGGTAATCCTCAGAAGTTAAAAACAAACTAAAGAATGAAAATGTTGATAGTGGGGCTGGAGAAATGGCTCAGCTGTTAAGAGCACTGGTTGTTCTTCCAGAAGTCCTGAGTTCAATTCCCAGCAACCACAAGGTGACTCAAACCATCTGTAATGGGATCTGATTTCCTCCTCTGGTATGCATGAAGACGGGTCACTCATGTACATAAAATTAAAAAAAGAAAATGCTTATAGCATATACCATCTATTTAAATCATGACTCCCAATTCTTATGTTTCAGGAAGCTGTCCTTTTGATGACAGCTCTCCTAGAACTTGCTCTGTGACCAGGTTAGGT
>LOJH01003678.1:7714-38280 GCA_001685095.1 Ellobius talpinus | reverse complement strand
AGAGAGAGAGGAGACACAAAGTTAGAATTTATGTTTTTATTTTAGCACTGTCTCTAGGGTCATCACTTTTAAAAATATTCAAACAAGGCCATATACCTTCTACCACACTTTCAAAGATGAAGACTCAACCCAAAACAGAAAGAAAGACATGGCAGAGAGAAGGAGGAGAGAGAACAGGGAGAATAAGAATGATTTGGGAAGGGGCTTCTTCACTCAGGAATAAGAACCTGAGTTTGATCCCCAGACCCACATAAACAATCCAGACAAGTTGATTGATTCATGCTTGTAATCCTAACACTGGGAAAATGAATTCAGGGGATCCCCAGGATTCACTGGCTAGCCAGTACAACCTTCCTGGTGAACTCCAGGCCTATGAGGGAACCTGTCTCAAAGCACAAGGTCAATGGCTCCCAAGGAACAACCACAAGGTCTGTCCTCCATGTGCCCATGTGCACACACATGTACACTTGCACATGGAGGGAGGGAGGGAGAAGGAGGGACAGACAGGCAAGTTAAACATTTCTACTAAACAGATTCTATTCTCCTATGTGTAACTTACTTTAGTAAATATTTCCAGGAAATTGTCTTAACATCTCTTTAGTAGGATAAAATTCTTAAACTTCAATTAAAATTAAAAATCAGCAGAAAATAATGTTGACACACCAGAGACAGGTTCTATATTTTTGGTTGTGAGCCTAGCCTTTAAGGGCTGAGCCGTCTCTCCAGCCACAGAGTCAGGTTCTAAATGAAGACTACAGTTGGCCTCAGAGTTATGTTCTCAATGTTTATTAAAAAAGAAAAAGAGAAGAGTGAAAAGGAGGGAGGGAAAAAGGGAAGAAGGGAGGGAGAGAGGGAGGGAGGGAGGGAGGTAATGAGGAACAAGACAAAGAACAATCAGAAAAGAAACTAAAGAAACTGGGACGTCCTTCTTACCCTGTTGTTTTGCTCCCCAGAATGATTCCATACCTCAAGAGGATTTCACTCCAGATGTATACAGAGTTTTCCTGAACAACCTTTGTCCCCGACCTGAAATTGATAACATCTTTTCTGAATTGTAAGAGGATGCATTTTATTCTACTTTTTCTAGCTTCTGTTGATAGCTTGGCTAGGGCAGGATTTTGTTATGACTAGAAAGAGGATGTCCAAACGCAGTGCTTCTGAGTCATGCGATAGAGATGCTGATCTTACAAGCCACTACTGCTTTAATGAGCAGATATTAGCTATAACACGTGTATAGCAGGGTGTAATTTTAGTGTGCTCAGCTGGCTTGGTTTAGACTGAATATTATAGATACAGCAGGAAGTGTCCTGATACATGGAAGAACGATTCATGTAGCACAAAGATTCCTGAGTGAACGCTACTTGTATCCCTCTGAACCACCTCAGTATAAAGAAGCATAGGTTACTAAGAACCCACAGGCAGCATATTGTTTTCTATAAGCATTGTGCCTTTTTAGGTTTATTTTTATTTAATAAGCATGAGCATTTTTTCTACATGGATGTCTGTGTACTATGTGTATGCTTAGTTCTCTCAGAGGCCAGAAGAGGGAGCTGGAAACCCTGAAACTGAGCTACAGATAGATGTGAGCTACCATGAGGGTGCTGGGAACTGCCTCTGGGTCCTTTGAAAGAATAAGTGCCCTTAACTGCTGAGCCGTCTCAGCAAGACCATAGGTATTGCTTCTTTTTTTTAATTTTGTGTTTATTGGTGTTTTGCCTGCATGTATAACTGTGTAAGAGTATCAGAAGTTCTGCAACTGGAGTTACAGACAGTTGTGAGCTGCCATGTGGGTGCTGGGAATTGAATCTGGGACCTCTAGAAGAATAGTCTGTGCTCTTAACCACCAAGTCATCTTTCCAGCACAGTAATTGCTTCTTAAAGAGATTAAGACATGAAAGGAGAAAAGAAACAGTTAAATGGAAGTAGCAGTTTCTCTCTCTTGATATACCAAAATCTACATATTGGCAAAAAGTTGATCCAAATTTGGTAAAGAGAGTAAAATGCCAATGCCAGTCAGATAAATTGTGCTGCTGAGTGTGACACTGTACACTGAATGCTTTTGCTTTGTGATTTCATCACCATTAAGCACTTGCTGAGTTTCCCCAATACTTACAGCATTGAATTGTTGTGGGTTGCCAATAAAAATGAAATGGGCATTTGAATAACACTATTCAATAAACACCACTGTTTTCAGGCTAAAATGTGATTGTGTGTTTAGTGCTACATCCACATTCTAGTATAAATCATTGTTATCATTATCTGAAAGGGGATGACTCAGGAGTCCCACGACGAATTTGAAGCTAGCCTGCACTGCAGTGAGCACCAAGATAATCAAGGGTACAGAGTGGGTCCCCATCTCCAAAAACAAACACAAGCAAAGGAACGAGGTATAGCCTCTTATAAGCCTGGAGCTTTAATGGAATGAAAAATGTATTCGAGCACATTGTATTTTTTCTTTTTAAATTAGTAAATCGGCAATATTTAAGTGATAAGTATAGCAGAAGACACTGTTAGTCATCTGATGCTTTTCTAGGCATTTGAGAAGTGTGTGGTGGAAGCACCATGTTTTGAGGGCACAGTAAGAATTCCGTTGTACACTGTCCGGGTATGACACGATTTTATTTCTCTGTGGCTAAATGCATAAATAAGATTATGGAAGTGGTATGATTTCTTGTGTTTCCATTGCTTCCAGTGGTGCCAAAAGCAAACCATATCTTACCGTCGAGCAAATGATGGACTTCATCAACTTTAAGCAGAGAGATCCCCGGCTCAATGAAATACTTTACCCACCTCTGAAACAAGAGCAGGTCCAAGTGTTGATTGAGAAGTATGAGCCCAACAGCAGCCTCGCCAAGAAAGGTAGAAGCTTCTTCCCATCTGGACTGTCCTGTGTTTTGTTTGTTTGTTTGTTTGTTTTTATTTTGTTTGTTTGTTTGGGGTTTTTTTAGCCTGATAAAGTTATTTTTTAACTTTGGTGATTTCCTTTTCTAGTTATATCTATGTGTGCATGCCACATATTTTTAAATTTCTCACCATTTGTTTTTCTAGATTTGTTTAGTAATTTAATGCATTTTTCTTGTGGAGGAAATTTATTAACTCAAAGGTTGCCCTTTAAAAAAAAGTTTTCTTTTAAGTTCTCTAAAGTGGCCCATGAGTTTGTTTTGTTTTTGTTTTTTTTACTGTTTGTTTTTCTTCAAGTCTCCAAAATGAAAGAGAATATTCAGTCTGCTACAATCATGTCTTATTCCAGTTTACAGCAACTGATAACTTTTTTCACACGGGAGAATATTCTGAAATGTAGCCTTATAGTTTTTTTATTAAAAATTTGGTTAGAGTTAAATCAAAATCTTGGTAGAAAAAAATAGTACAAAAATAACATCAGAATGGAAACTCTAAGTTACCTGGAAATTACTTTTAAACATACATATTTTTATTCTGAATAAATGAATTAACAAAATATGATCATGAAGAATTAGTTGCTGGATGTTCCAACTATATTGATAGCATAGTCTTCAAAACATCTACCTTCATGCTGAATATCTTCTGGATGGAAAGACCCCCCTACAGAAGCCTGATCTGTCATTACTGAACTTACTGCAAAGGTCAGTAGAGTCCATAGGGCAAAATAAGGCACAGTGAACCAGTTTACTGAGAAGAAAGGAATCACATGCTAACATACAGGCACTTCATGTAATGACAGAAATAATAATCACAAGCCACAGATAAGAATACATATCGTAAATTTTTTCCATACATTGTACTTAGTAGTTCTGGAATCAGTCCTCTCAGAAGAAAAGGGAGGTGTGTATTAAGTATAGAATTTTTTTTCTTTAGTCTGTTAATTGGGAATTTATAGACAACTTTTTTTCAGCCACTCAATTTTCTTCCACAAGCATGTTGACGTTGTTACTGGCATTATTGTCATTGGCAGGCCTGGCTAGCAAGCGTATGCAAATATGTCCTCTTTTTCTCTGATGCCTGCTCCTTATTTTCAAGCTGGGGGCAACTTCTTGATGAAGGTTGGCATTCCCGTTAGGAGAGCTAGACTTTTCCAAGAACGACTTCTACTAACGGTGGAACAATTCCAGAAGGACTTCTAAATATGATTAGCTCATAATGATGCGACAAGGAGAAGTGTCTGAAACCAGCAGGCCTCCCTGTGACCTATGGACTCTGCTCATGAGTCCCTTACCTGCACTAGCCAGAGGCAGCCCAGAGCATCATCTTGACATTTAACCTCTTTGCACACAAGGTGAAAAGGGAAAAGTTTTTCACTACCTGTTTGTGAGTTTGAAATAAATACTATCCACTAAAAAGTGTCCGGCCCGGGTGATCTGATGACCAATACTCATTCTACCCAGTATATTGAAGTGCAGGAGGCTGGTTTCAATTCTTCTGATGTGTTTCATCGAGCTGCTCTCTAGATTATAAGATGTTTGGGCATTAGCTTTTCTTTCATTTTCCCCAAGACCTATAATGTGAACCTGCTTGGGATGCAATATTGAATATAGACTAGGAGGTGAAATCTAATCACTCCCAGAAAGCTTTTGTGCCCCAACGTAAGCGCCATCCCCTGTAATAGTCTTTACAGAGATTAGGTTAGTTCCTCTCCACAGACGCTTCAAGCCACACATGGGAAGGGCAAAGGGCTTGTCATCTAATACCGAGATGTAGAGAGATGCCTAAGCACTTCCAAGCACAAAGAGAAGTACTTTCTGTCACCCCCATGAGACAGAAATGATCAATAAGCAGATCTGGTTGGCTAGAGCTGTCACCCTTCCCCCAGTGCAGAAACAGCCCCTGTCAGCCACAGGGGAAGGGAGCCTTAGAAAAATGTACGGAAATGCAAGAACCAGAAAATGTGTATTAGGTTTTGGCCAGCATCCAAAAGAAAACCAAAAGAGGAAAAATATATTAGGAAATGTAATGTATTTTGAGCAGAATTCAGAAAGGCAGGTAAATTTCTCTTGACATGCCTAGAAAACTAATTATTTCTCCTGCTTTGTTAACGTGGCTTAAGTTAGACCCGCCTTCCTGAGGGGTGGTCCATTGGCCAGAGGATTGAGCTCCTCTACTGTACTGTTTAAGAGATGATGGCATGTCTCCGCCTAGACATAGATTCCATTCTTCACTGTGATGGCCTGCGAGGATATCTGTAAGCAAGCACAAATATGTATTCTTCAAGAATTTAGCATTAAAAAAGAAAATAAAACAAGCAAAAAACTATTGATGAAAAAGCAAGAGATGACAGACCAAAAGATAACATTTCCATTTCTCAAGACTTGTACTCAGTGTACATCATAATGGCACAAACCTGTAATCCCTACATTTGGGAGGCTGAGGTAGGAGGATCTCAAATTCAAGGCCAGTCTGAGCTACACAGCAAAGCATTTTCTCAACAAAAAGCAAAGAAGGGTTTGAAGGTTTCTACTCTTTTTCAAGAAAAGCAGGATATAAATATGAATAACTTTCAGTTTTCAAATGCTAACATGGCTTTACGTTGTCTGAGGCCTTGTCAAACTAAGGTTCTTGGTTCTGCAATTCTAACAAGGTAGCGAGCAGTGCTAGCTCAGCCTACAGGGGCCAGGCTGAGCAGCCAGGCTTTGAGAGATACTGAGGATGGGTAGAAAGCTGGAAGATGGAGTCTGTAAGGAAGGTCTGGGAATTTCCCAGGCTTAATTAGCTTCAACAGGAATGAATGGAAGATTTTCCAGGGATCAAAGATACCATTCTTTTGTCTTTTCATGCATGCCTTCAACATAGGTGTCTTGAACGATCTTATGTAATTATCACCAAGAAAAATTAAGACAAGACTGAGACAGTCTTGCAGGCTGAGTCTGCAGACATCGCAGGACAGGCAAGAACATCTGGACAAATGGCCCCGACAGTTGTTTTGCTGAATTTCACATAGCTGTACAGAATAAATCTTTTTCAATGACAGTATCTATTTTTTAACCCAGCTACTTAAGTGAGAAAACAATGTTGAACTTCAGCTGTTTTCTTCCCGAACATTTTGTGTGCTGCTTTCACTGCTCACGGTAACAAGGAAGGTTTTTTTCCTGTTTATTCACTTTGATTTCATAGTCAAAAGGATAAGGATTTTGAGATTTATCTATAGGGTGGAGAAATTGCAATGCTTTAGAAACTAAAGGTTTGAGGTGTGTTGGCGAACATCCTTAATCCCAGCACTGGGAAGGAAGAGTCGGGCAGATAGATCTCTTTGAGTTCAGGGCCAGCCTGGTCTACATAACAAGATCCAGGATAGCCAGGACTGCATAGAAAGACTGTCTCTAAAAAAGAATAAGAAAGAAACTAAGAGATTGAAATATTTTCTCAAACGATGAAAATCGGTGTTTTTAATTTGAGTTTGTAGTTCATAACCTATTGTGTTTGACTTAGGATTTCTTTTCTTAAAAAAAAGTTTCATCTCTCTTTTAGTAGGGTAAGGATGAGTAAATATTAACAAAATACAGTTTCAGAAAGCTTTATCCATAATGAGGTGACTTTAAAGATGCACATGAGGGCTAGGCATGTAGTTTAGTGGTAGAGTACTTGCCTAACAAGAAGGAAACCCTGAGTCCCATGCACTACCAAACACAACGAGTAAAAGAAAATTTATATATATATATAAATTTTATATATATAAATATATATGCACATTTTCAAACAGCCATATCAAGACTTTGTAGTCAGATTGCTTACTCCAGACTTAATACAGGCATGCTCTTCGTGAAACTAGTTTTACCTTTAAGCCAGATGGTTCTTGTACTTTCATCGATGACAGTGTGAGAAAACAGATCCAAAATTCAATTTGATGTCATAGTTTGTTTTCTCCTGCTGCTATCATTTTGACTATTTCCTCAGGTGTGCCCCAGAATCAGATAAGTTGGTGTTAATCTCAATATTGACTGACAAACTCAGTCTGATATATCTTAGAAAGAAATGTCTGTATTGCTTCTATCCATTAAAATCAAGAGAAAAATAAAAACAAAAATTAATGTTTTTTTTTTAAAAAGGAGAGAAACGACAGGACATTATGAGACAAGGAACTATGAGACAAGGAACCTCCGAAGATGCCACTGAGTTCATTTTCTGTTGGCCACCTCCTGAGGGCATGAGACCAGACCAGCTCTTATTCATTTGCAAGTGCTTATCAATTGGCGATACCTTCTGGTGTAGAGGTGGGGCAATGTGCCCACTTCTCCTTTCTGTTCTAGAACCCCATCTGGTACAAACCCATGCAGGCCTTCTGCATGCTGCCTCAGTCTCTGTGAGTTCATATGTGCCTTGATCTTGGTGATTTAGAGGGCTTTGTTTACTTGGTGTCCCCATCCTCTCTGAGATCTACTTCTGTCTCCACTTCCAAGGGGTTCCTTGAGCTCTAAGGGGAGGAATTTGGTCGAGATGTCCATTCTCTGCTTAACGTCTGGCTGTGGGTCTCTGTATTTGTCTCCATCTGTTGCAGCAGGAAGCTTCTCTGACGATGGCTGATAGTATAGCAATATTGCCTTAAGAGGCATTTTATTGCTACTTTTTCTTTGGTTTTTTTTTGTGTGTGTGAGGTTTTTTGTTTGTTGGTTTTGGTTTTGGTTTGTTTTTTGTTTGTTGTTTGTTTGTTTTTTAGGACAGAAGTATTTGGTTTTACTCTATGTCCCTGAACTATCTAGTCTCAGGTTCGTGGTCACCCAAGCAGTGTCAGGAAGTGAGTTGTTCAGTTTTCATGAGTTTGTAATTTTTCTATTGTTGGTGTTTTCCACTTTTCATCTGTTGTGACCAGATAGTATCAGGGTGCTATTTCAGTTTTCTTAGATATGCTTAGACTTGCTTTGTATCTAAGTATGTGCTCAATTTTGGAGAAAGTTCCATGAACTGCTGAAAAGAAGGCATATCCTTTTGTGTTCGGGTAAAATGTTCTATAAATATAAATATCTGTTTATCCATTTGGCTTATAATATCAATTAGCTCTAACATTTCTCTGTTTCGTTTTGTCTGGATGGCCTGTCTAGTGGTGAGAGTGGAGTACTGAGATCTTCCACTACCACTGTGTGAGAGCCAATATGTGTTTCAAGCTCTACTAGTGTTTCTTTTATAAACTTGGGTGCCCTTGTGTTTGGGGCATAGATGTGAAGAATTGCGATGTTCTCGTGATGGATTTTTCCTTTGATGTGTATGTAGTGTCTTTTCCTATCACTTTTGATAATTTTTGTTTGAAGGTTATTTTGGCAGAATTTAAAATGGCTACTCCAGCTTGCTTCTTAGGTCCATTTGCTTGGAAAATTCTTTTCCATCCTTTTATTCTGAGATAACCTTGATGTTAAAGGTGTTTCTTGGATACAGCAGGAGGATGGACCCTGTTTTCATATGCATTCTGTTAGTCTGTGTCTTTTTATTGGGAAATTGAGTTCACTGGTGTTGAAGTTATCAACGAGTAGCGGTTTTTGATTCCTGTTAATTGTTGCGGTGGACTTTTTATCCTCCTCTTTTGATTCTCTGGTTTGTGATTATTTATTCCTTGTGTTTACTTGGTGTCAACCTCGGGTTGACATTTTCCTTGTAGCACCTTCATTAGGTGTTGAATATATATATAAATAATGCTTTAATTTGGTTTTATATTGTAATGTCTTTTTTCCCCTCCATCTATTGTGATTAAAAGCTTTGCTGGATCTAGCAGTCTGGGCTGGCATCTGTGGTCTTTTAGAGTATACAAGACATTTAGAGTCTCCATTCAGAAGTAAGGTGTCATTCAAATAGGTCTGCCTTTATATATTACTTGGTCTTTTTTCATAGCAGCTTTTAATAACTTTCTTTGTTCTATATGTTTAGTGTTTTGATTATTATGTGCTGAGGGAACTTTCCTTTCTGGTCCAGTCTATCTGGTTCTCTGTACACTTCTTCTACTTTGACAGGCACTTACTTCTCTGAGTTAGGGAAATTTTCTTCTGTGATTTTGTTGAAAATATTTTTTGGTGCCTTTGACCTGGGTTTTTTTTTATTTTCCTCCTTCCTCTATCCCTACTGCGTTTAGATTTGGTCTTTCATAGTGTCTCATATTTTCTGGGTGTTTTCTGTCTAGATTTTTACATTTTTAACATTTCCTTTGACCCTCTATTATGTCTTCAGTGTGTGATAGTCTCTCTGCCATCTCCTGTATTCTGTTGGTGAGACTTGCTTCTGAGGTTTCTAAATTTTTCATTTCCAGATTTCCCTCAGTTTGGGTTTTCTTTATTAATTCTGTTTCATTTTCATGTCTTGAGCAGTATTATTCACTTCCTGCCACTGTTTCTTTGTGTTTTCATAGGTTTCTTTAATAGATTTATTCATTTTCTTTTTTATTTAAGGACTTTTAACATATTCATGAAGGCTATTTTGAGGTCCTTGTCTTGTGTTGCAGCTATGTTGCATTTTTCAGGGCCTGCTGTAGTAGAGTGGCTGAGCTCTAGTGAAGACATATTGCCCTGACTGTTACTGAGTGTGCTTTTAGGCTGCATCTAGGCATCTAGGATTGAGATTGTAATTCTAAATTCTGATATCTGGTCTTTCTTTGCTCAGTGGATGTTTTGTTCCTTGGTTTCTGTTGCCCTATCTAGTTCTTAGGATAGTGTCCTGGCTGTGGCTTGCCTGGTAGGGAATGCTTCCGAGATCCTGCCAGATGTGGCTACTGGGGATTCCAGATACAATGTCTCTAGGTATTGGGAGCTGCCACATTGGAATGGGGATGGGACATGAAGGGAGGAGTGGAGCAAGGATCCACAAAGGGAGTAAAACAGGGTATTCCAAATATCTGAAAGCTGGATTTTTGTCAGGACTGTCGGCTCCACAGTAATGACAAGAAGACTTATTATCAATCATGCATGCTTGGCCAATAGCTTAGGCTTGTTTCTAACTAGCTCTTATAACTTAAATTAACCCATTTCTATTCATTTACTTTCTGACTCCTGGCTTTATTCCCTTATCTCCATACTGCCCATCCTGCTTTCTCTGAGTTTTCTTTCCATCTCTCTGGTGACTCTGCCTTTCTTCTTCCCAGAGCTCTCTCTGTCCAGATGTCCCTCCTGCCTAGCTATTGGCCATTTAGCTTTTTATGAAACCAACCACAGTGACATATCCTTTATAAAATGTAATCAAATATCTCGGAACAAATATCTGCTTTGTTCCCTGGGAATAGGAGCAGAGAGGGAGTGGAGATCACAGCTAGTAGTTGGCTGTCGAGCTGAGGATGAGATTGCGTGATTGGGTTTGGAAGAGAGGAGAGGAGGGGTAAGTGGAGTTTTCAGTCCCAACCACTTGTTCCCAAATACCTGGAAGTCAGTTCCCAAATTACCACATGGATGCTTATATTAATTATAAATGTTTAATTGATAGCTCATGTTTTTTATTAACCAGTTCTTATAACTTGAATTAACCCATTTCTATTAATCTATGTCTTGTCACGTGGCTCATAGCTTTACCTGCCCTCTAACATGTCTTGCTTCCTGGGCAGCTGGCTTGCATCTCCTGACTCCGCCCTTCTCCTTCCCAGCATTCTCAGTTTGGCTTTCCCGCCTAACTTCCTGCCTAGCAACAGGCCTGCCAGCTTTTTATTAACCAACGAGAGTATTGCATATTCCTAGTGCAGAAAAGAATTATTCCACAGCAAAGAGGGTGAGTGAAGATTGGAAGGTCACCTAGCTGATCTACTTACTTCTCTGGTAGGCCTGGCTGGTGGGCTTTCAGGGAATGCATGCTGGAGTTGGGGGCTGAGATAAAGGGATGAGTCAGGAGGAGGAGATCTGTATGATCCACTAGAGATGAGAGCAGAGAGGAAGGGCAGGCTGCAGCAGTGGTGGGGGTGTAGGGGGTGGGGGGATCTGCTACAGAGCTGGTGATGAGACTAGGAATTAGGTTTGGAGGTAAGTAGGAAGAAGTGAAGATCCACGGTTAGAACCTACTTGTTTCTGTGGCTGGGGAGGCCTGCGGGTTCCCAGGGCTTCAAGAAATATACTTAAAGTAGATTTTTTTGGATGATTAAATAATAAACATACATGATTTATGTTAATGTTTAGTTTCTGAGGAGCTTTTTTGTTTTGTTTTGGTTTGGTTTTTGTTAGTTTTGTTTTGTTTCAAGATAGGGTCTCACTGTATGCTCCTAGCAAGCCTAAAACTCACCATGGAGATGAGGATCCGTTGACTTCAAAGAGATCTGCCTGCATGTGCCTCCCAAGTGCTAGGACAAGGGTTTATGATGCCATGCACAGTTCATGTGATTTTTTTTATTATTATTTTAAGTAGAAGACAAAAAAATATGAAAATTAAATGAAGAATTTAATGTGGTCAGAGGCCTGAACACCAAACCATAAAGTACAAGGCTATCCGGAGAATACAGAGCTAGGATGTATAAAGTATACAGAAGAGAGTATGGCCTTTGCTGCTCTGTTAGCCAGCTGCAGTGAGCACGGTAGCCATATTTCCACAATGGAATTTCTGCTTGGAGCATTGCAAATAGTCTCGGGGTTTCTGTGCCT
Organism: Ellobius talpinus; assembly: GCA_001685095.1. Taxonomy (NCBI): domain Eukaryota; kingdom Metazoa; phylum Chordata; class Mammalia; order Rodentia; family Cricetidae; genus Ellobius; species Ellobius talpinus. Next base: position 26,779 of record LOJH01003678.1, on the reverse strand, counting down.
TCTAAGCCAAATGTTTGCGTGCTTGTTTTCCACGAAGAGAGGGTTTGAATCTTGTAATAGAGAATACCATTCTCAAGGGAGTGTTGTCTTATTTTTTCATATAATGTCATATATTTATAAATATCCCTGCCCATCACCAAATGCCTCTTCCTTGCTTAGTTGCCTGAATGTAAACCTACCTATGCATGACAGGGAATGAAGAGTGACCCCTGGCTCTCCCAAACTATATGGTTATGGATGTTTCAGTGTGAAGACTAATATACTTTTAACACTTAAATGCTTTAGAAAAATCATTGAGTTAAAATTAGCAGGAAAAGTAAGACAGTTATAGTGGTGCTTTTGATTACAAAATACAGACCTCAAGATTCAATGGATATCCATGGTGAAAGACATTTTTTGCTAAAACTACAAAACCAAAGCAAACAAACAATTGAGTTTGTTTCTGCTCAGCGTGTGTGTTTGTTGAGTAATTGAACTAATATAGCAGTATTAGTGGGTGTTTCAAGCTCGTCTTTTCTTTATTATTGAGTCCATCCTCTAAAATTACTTATAGACTACACTATATAAGCGCCTCCCTGCTTTGTTGCAGTTAAATCATTAAAATAAAATGAAGCTATGCAACACCCATTAGTATCTAATCAGAACCTAGGGAGTTAATGGATTGAGAGTTGAAATAAACTCAGAATGAGGATGACTCTATTTGGTTTTAAGCAAAGCTTTGCAAGTTTGGGTCCAGCAGGCATTTTATCTCCAAGCAGAAACATGGTAACATTCTTTGTATCAGGAGGGATAACTCTGTTGTGTTTCCAGTGTTGTTAAATCCTGACACAGTTCAACTATGTTGAAACATTATTAATACCAGGAAGCAGACAGAGTGTGACAATGTTCTGAGCTTTCTAGTCCCGCAAACTGTATTATTATGAGGCAGCGCTCCTTCATTGGAAAACAATGGAAATGTAAATTGGACTGAAACACAGAAAGGGATGTACTTGTCCGACATGCAGAGAGTCCAGGCTGGGTTTCAGTGGCTTCTAGCATGTGAATCCAAGAGCTCTAATGATAGGATTGAGAATTGTCGTTCCTCGAGGACCATATGGTTTCACTTACATACAGATTCTAAAAAGCAATGCTATGGAACTGGAGAGTGCAAAGCTAATTAGGTGAGGCTGGGGGTAGCATACCGGAGGGATGCTGATTGGAGGGTGCCAAAATACACCTTAGGAAAAATAAGTTTTAGCGACATACTGCTGACATACTCTCATAATAAATGAGAATGCATTGCTGATTTTAAAATAGCTAAAAGAGATTTTCAAATTGGGAGTCAAAAAGTTAAGTACCTGTTGATTTTTTTTTGAGTTCATTGCCCTGCAATCCAGTCATATATCAAAATGTATATTGTTGAGGGGTCATTTCAGTGAGCGAATGGATGCTGGGGAGGGGGTGTTGTATTCTTCACCTGTATAACTACTGATAAGTTGTCCATATGTTAGTAAGTAATCCCCACCATATTCCTGCAAGCAACCAAAAGTAACCTCAGTGAGGCACAAAAACAAAAATGACATCAAAGTAAGAGGGGGCCTTACTTAGGGAAATAGAGCATCAGTGGGTGAGAGAGGAGAAAATCTGAGGCTAATTGAAAAGGGGATAAAAATAACCAAACATTCAGTACATACATTTATGAAACTGTCAAATAATTTAAAAATGAAAATAGTAACATAAACATCAGATTGTATTCACAAATATATAATATGCAGTTTCATATATATATATATATCCAATAAAAAACAACCCTCTTTCCCTGCCTCTCCTTATTTTCACTGTTTTTATTGTAGCTCTTTCACAGATTCTCTGAAGTACGTGATAGCTCCAAGCCTACCAACCAGGGTATCCCACTGTAAAGAAATTATTTTCACGTATAGCTCCATCAAAAGTCTCAGAAATCAGGGCCAGTCTAGGTCACCCAAGGCCGCGCTTGTGTTAAAAATCACTGTGTCCTGGAGGATCAAATAAAATAACTAGACACATTCAAGTCACATGACTCTCCTTAGAGTCAATACTGGAACCATGTATCATGTGACCTGATAATGGATGAGAAGGTCCTCAAAGTTCAAGCAAGTTAAGCACGTTAGAGAAAGAAGGGATGGGTGCAAGGCAAATAAAAAGTAATAGAATCTGTGTTATGGTTTGAATTTTAATGCCTTCATCCGGCTCCTGTTTTGGATGGTTGTCCCCCAGATAGTGGCATTATTTTGGGAGATTGAGGAACCTTTAAGAGTAGGGCTGGGTGGAGAGAGTGGGTCCCTGGAGGTGACCTTTTAAAGGTCATTTCTGCTGCTGATCCCTGCTATACTCCGTCTACTTCTTGGTCTCCCACAGTGTGGCAGCCTCAGCCGCAAGTGCCTGTCACCAGTGAAACGATCCCTTCCTCCATGCTTTCCCACTTTGAGGAGTTGAAGCTGGCCCCAGATAAATCTTTCTTCCTTTAAGTTATCTTTGATAGGTAGTTTGGCCACAGGAAAGTAATCAATATGCCCCACTAATACATCCCACTAGAACTGGATCAAAAGCCGAACCCAGTCATTACACTTCAAACCACTGAACCCCTTCGCCCAGAGCCACTCCTTCCCTGACTTCAGCTCGGTGTTTGTGACAAGGCTCTGTGTGTTGCCACCCACTAAACAGAGTTGACTGAACTGTTAACAAGTGATTAGCAATATTTACTTCATCATTTATGTCCTAAAAGTAGTGATTAAAGCTGAACATTGCTGTTATAGTTCTTGACTTATAAGCATATTGCATCTAGCAAATGACAAATAAGAATTGGTCATAAAACCTGAAAAAAATAACATGCTGGGTTTTTGACCAATTTTTTTTCTAAATTAATATTCCTTTTTATAAATGTTTATTTAGAATTATGATTAAGTTAGGGTTAAACTTGTATTTGGCTTGTTACAGGATTTTTACTTGATTCTTACTTTAATATCACTAAGTTTTTCATATAGATTTTAAAATTTTATTTCTCCTTTCCTAGATAGAAATTCTAAAAATTAAGGATGGACTGGGGGCATAGTTTAGTTCTTAGAGTGCTAGCCCAGCAGGGAGAAAGTCCTGGGTTCCATCCAACACCATATAAGCCAGGGACTAGGGCATACTCCTATAATCTGAGCACTGGAGAAGCAGAGGCAGGAGGATCAGGAGTTCAAGGTCATCTTTGCATACTAGAAAGTCCAAGACCAGCTGAACTACCTGAACACTATCTCAAAAATATTTAAACCTTATTATCATTATTATTATAGTCATGTACATGCTTGAGAAACCAAATGTCAGAGTTAAGGAAAATGTCTAACATTATGGCAGACTTAAGCAGGTAAACTGAGGCAAGCAGCTCTCCTTGCTCGGTCCTTGGGGGTTCTCTGTGAAAGAAGATGACGCCTGCAGTTTAGTGACATGGGCTTTCCCCTCTTTTCCCTTGGCACATACTGTCCCACCCTAGCCAGCAGCATCCTCTGTAACCCTCCAGAAATACCTCTCGGTCCAGCCATAGCCATCCTGAAAATCCCTGGAAACTGCAGCCCAATTCTGAAGCATGCTCCCCACCTTCCCTAGAGTCTCCCCTTGTTACCATTCATGAAGTTTTCATCAGAGACTCTTACCAACAAGGGACATAGCCCTTTAGCTCTAACTCTAAGATCACAGAAGGAGCAGGTAAGAAGGGAGCTGTGCTGTGCCTGGGGCTCCTTCTAGTTTCCCTCTTGCCCTCAGCTGCTCTGGAGTCCCACCTGGGCCTTCGCACAGCATCTCTTAGAAAAGAGATGCAGTGGTGCTGATGTTGTAGGTCAGCTTGTGGCACCTGCAGCCGTGGTTCTCACATTTGCCCTTGATGAGGCACTAGTTTGTCTGGGTTTCTCCTAACAACGTGTTACAAGAAAACCAGTGCGTAGAGGGAATAAAGCTGCCAAAGCACCGTTAAGAATAACAAGAAGAGAAGCTGGTGTATACTTGGGGAGATGGGGGGTGGGCAGTGAACCCCCGTGTCTTCTGCAGGCCAGTCCCTGACTCTGCAGGCTCTGTGGCTCAAACCCCAGGAGATGCAAGAGATGCAGTTTTAAAACTGCTCATCTGGAAGAAATATTGACGAGTTTAAAGATGTGCCTCACAGTTCGAGGGGTGTTGCATAAATTACTCGCAGGGCAACTGGGGGAATGAAAGAACTGAAATGGAAGCGCAAACTCGACTTCTCGAAAGACAGAGACGGATGAACCTGTATGACTCGGCTAATTCTTTCATGCCTGAATTTACTGAGCTGAGAAAATTACTGAAAGCCCATTCTGGTGTTTTACTGATTAGAATCCTATTTAAATTCCACCTATTAACTTTCTAGCCTTCTCCCCACCCACACCCCCAGCCCCTGTAGCGCCTGCACGGTCCGCGAGCCGGGAACTGGCCTGGAGACTTAAAAACATATGCACACACAACAGAGACATGGGAACACCTGTCGTCCTTGATACAAGAGTGCCAAGAATGTCCCCTTTATTATGCCCAGGGGCAGCTTATATAGGGATCCTTAACCTACGCCCCAGCTCTCAGGATCTTTCAGCTGCAGGCCTCATCAGAATGCACCCCCCTGGCAGCTGCAGGCTACTCAAAGCAGAGGAAAACAAGTTGTTTACAAGAAATTCAGGGTCTGATGGTCCGCAGTCCCCAACACACTCCTTGGAAAGTTAAGGAAGAATGGCTCTGTCATTCCTGAGTGCATTTCAAACTCCCCCTTACTCTGAGTTTCTTATATTCACAGACAGACCTCTCTGAAGCATTTGAAATGGGCTCACAATGGGGAAAAACGAAAATGAATTAACAGACTAAACCCCACGTTTCCCCCAGAACAGCCATTACGTGCTTGCTGTTGCTTGGTAAACCCAGAACTCCAAGCACCTTCCTTCTCTAAGCTTTTCCTTCATCCCCAGATGAAGAAAGAAGCCTAAGGGAAGCAAAGGCCTGGCCCAGGAAGCCTGTTTTTTCCTCCTCCAACCTTTCCTTTGGTGACCTCAGTGTCTGCTTAGCAGCTCTCTAGACAGAAGCTTAGAGCCTTATCTTGTCACAACTAAAATTCCTTTTGTTCAGAAAATAGCCACTCAGGAAATGTAAAAATAGTAAAAGGCAAAGAGGAACGGCAGTGCTCGGGAAGGGAAGAGAGCCAGGCAGGCTATGACACCTTCAGTGTGCTGTGTCTTCCTAAGGCCTCTTCCCTCATCACACGAGCTCTTTCCAAGATGCCTTGCCATTTTGTGATGTCTTGAAACTAAACAGATAGCTCCTTCCCCCTGCCATGTAGCCTGCCATCAGAACAGAGGAACGACAGCCGCTGCTGTTACCCTTTTCCCCCTCTCACCTGTAGGTAGATGGGACTCATTCAGTAAGAGAAACAGCTGGGCAGGTTGACCTGTGCTAAGCCACAGGCCTCTGATTGCCCAGCACTGCAGTCCCCAGAGTCACATTCACACCAAACAAGAGGAAGATACATTGAATGTGGGGGAGCGAATGAGTCATGACCACGAGGAAACCAGACTGGATGGTCCATGTTAACACACAACTGAAGGGCTGGGAGACCCCTCAGCAGGAAAGCCGAAGATACCGAACAGTTCACTGATGGGTGTAGGCATTTCCAGGAGCTCTGTCTTAACTCCGAAGCCTTGCAGTCTCTAGAATTCCAGTTATAAAGCAATTATCTCCAGGCTTATGGATAGTATTACTTAAGACAGTCCTTATTTGGGACAATAGACAAAAGCCGCTATGTTACCTAATACTACAACTAACATAAAATATGAGTCAAAGATGCGCATTGTCATGTTGCTATATGCCATTGTTCTACATTTCTTTAGGAACCGACGCTGAAAGATAAATTGGAGTCCAGAAACGTTTGAGATACAATCCTTGGAAGCAGAGTCAGGGTCATAGGACTGAGGACAGGGAGGAGAAGGCAGGCAGTGAAAGCTGTGTTTCCACTGTGCTCAAACAGAGCTCAGTACCAGGGCAAATACTATGTAGGTATGTGGAGCATCCATCCTTCACTGTGTTTTAGGCTGCTCTAAGGAAGTCCTAACTCCCTGGGGCTCCCAAGTAAGCTGTCAGGCAGAGAGATGCCAACGGAAGTCCAATCATATCCCTCCGAGACAGTGACATAGACTTACTACAAACCCCTCACCACAAAACAGATGTTCCCCTGATTATAGGTGTACAAAAAATATTATCCACCCTAGCTATTTCGAGGCTGACAGAGGAAGCTCAGCTTTAAGGCATGCCTGGGCAGCTTGTGAGGCATTGTCTCAAAAATAAAAAGGTGACTGGTGGGGGGCAGGGGGGCAGCTCAGTGGTAAAGCACTTGCTTACCTAGGAAGCTGGACACCCTAAATGCAGAAGAGAATAAGACAACCAGCCTCCAGTCTGTGAAAGAAGACATCCTCCATGGTCCAGGATAGCTGTATCCCTGTTTCCTTTACCAGATACCTGATTAAAAAAAAAAAAACCAACCTGCCCTTTACATCTAACTTAAGAATTGCTGGAATTGGTTACAGTGGCAAAAACCTGTGCTCCCAGGATGATCTGAAAGCTTTGTAAGAGGAAAGTGGCATTTCCTGCTCTGCTTCAAGAACCCTGCAAAGCAGAGTTCCCAAGAGGAACAGAGTCTCATGACACTTGAAGCACCAGGAAGGTTCTAAGCCCCACATCAGAAAGCTTGGAAGAACACACAGTGGGGCCCACCTTTGTGCTGCAGACAGACAGGATTAAGGAAACTGAAGCCTTTACCCCTGCAAAGGCAGCATCCATCTTGACCCAGACATCTTGATCTTGGATCCAGAAGACTGCCTGCTTTGCATTATGGTCAGAATCACAGAGCAGCACCACAAAGAGCGCACTCACGGACCACAGTAAAGCATGCTCCCTGCCCTCTGAAGACCTCCACTTGCTCGAAGGACAGATCTGCACTGGGGCAACCCTAGGCTCCATGCGCAAGTCTAAGGCTACATTTAGAAAAGAAAGGCAACTGCAGATGATACTACAGGTCAGGGTGGCCCTAGTCCTAGAGAAAAAAACAAAGAATCAGAAAGTTTCCTTCCTTGTTTGTATTAGTTTTAGAAGGTGTGTGTTTGGGGACAGATATTTACTAAATCGCCCAAGCTGGCCTGGAGCCCGCTGTGTAGCACAGCTGGACCTAGATTCAGAGCAATCCTCCTGCCTCCACCTCCTGGCTACTGAAATAACAAGTATGAGCCACCACTATTAGCTTTTACACAAAAGGTCTAATCTAGACCTTGTCTTTATCTCTCCATGTCAATTTAAAGGGACAGTTAAATCTTCTTTAAGCCAAAGTTTATCTGTCAAGTTAAATCGCAAAAGCTTCTTTGACTTCTCAGAGTGGTGAGGAGTAAATAAATTCACAAATGTGAGAATGTTTTGAACAAGAGAAGGTGTTAAATCAAAGCTAGATGTCATTATTAAGAACTTTCACACCAACCACCTCCACAAGTACAACTTGACACTAGTGGGAAAACTGCAGAGCCATAGAGAACGGTACAGCAGGGCCAGGGGCTGACCTAGGGAGACCCCAAGAAGAGCATGCAAGCCTCTCCTGAGCATCCTTACACCATGTCTTAGCTTTGGGCTTCGGTCCACAGTTACGGTAATAGGGCAGGTTTTTCAGTCCACAAGGAAGAGAATGGATGATCCTTTTCAATTTAAGATAAAATAAGGATGGATGAGAACATGGGTAGAACACACTGAATACAGGATTGGAAAAATCTGGATAGAAATAAAGAAGTCAGAAAGGCTCATCTACTATACAGAATCTGAGGTGGTTAGCATATGCTATAGGAAAATCCACGGCCAAGCAGAAAAACAAGAGAAACATTTAATGATTATTTCTGAAAGCAGACAAATAGATGTGGGTGAGCCATGAGATGTCAGTGCCATCTGCACTTTCCCTGAGAGGAGCTAGCAGAATCCTCAAGGGCCATAGCACCGGGAATAAACCTAAGCCAAGAAATAGCATCTCGCTGCTGGGCTTGGAAGTGGTTTAAGGAGGTGTTAAGCCCTTGGGCAGGAAGTGTTCCAACGACCTTTGCTATCATTACACAGAGAGTGAGGATTGAATGATGATGAATGATTTTTCAGCCACCTAATCCCAGTGACATCCAAACAAATGGGTTCCAGAGCCTGCCTAATTGGCAGTTGGCACAGCAGAATGTGGTTGGTGCTCATGCTAACTGGCAGACACATTGTCCAGTTTGCCCATCTCAACTGCGCAATGACACATGTGGACCATCTGTCTTCCAAAGCAAAATTTCCCGGTGCCGAACAGCTTTGAAGATATTTGCATGTATTTGGCTTTTCTTACCCTTTTCAAGCTAACCTGAATAGTTTCTGCAAATCCCACAAACAATGTCACCTACTGCTTAGCATTTCCATTGTCTGATGTTGGCATAACACATTTTCTATTGTATTTTATTTTTATTCTCCTAAATGTAAGAAACATGGGTTGAAGGAAGGAAATGCTGGAGGACACCTCTAAATTGCATGCAGAGATTAGAGCATAATTTAAGTCTGGAAAAGAATTTTGGAGCTTGATAGACAAATTCAAATCAAAGAGTCTAATCCTCACACCTCTGCCAGATGGGTCATTTATCTGCCAAAGCCCAGGCTTCTTCTAACAAAAAGATTAAAGTAACACATTTTAGAGAGATAAGTAAATCATTGGAAAGACTCTTCCTGATCACATTTGAGGCTACTTTTAGGATTGGTGCAGTGTAGCAAGATTGAAGCCAACTGTCTATGCAACAAAATGTCCCCTTTTCTATGGTCCATGGCCCTTACTCAGGACAATGTTAGGAGAGATGGGTGGATAGATACGCTCAGTCTCATCAGCTCCATCTGTCTTTTATTGCCCCAGCATGAGCTACCAGGTCAGTTTCCACTCTTTCCAGACAAGTTGTTGCCGACTCAGCCTCAGTTTACCAAGCTAAAAATGAGTCACTCTTTCAAAAAATGCCTGAGCCTGGCATGAAGTCCATTCTCAGAGTGGTAAGTATCTCATATTATTACCAGTGTTATTAGGTTTACTTTCTGTTACTAGACTATGGGCATCTTTTACAGTATTACGACATAGCCTGTCCACCTAAGGCATAAATCCTCTGTGTTCTATCTTGTCTTGAGCAAGTCCTTTCCTTCAGATGTCATATCTATAAAGCAGGCATATAAGTTTTCACCCCACACAGTAGCAGTAAGGCTGGGCTGAGTTCATTCTGCATATGGTAAGGGACATGAATGATTTGTTAAGCAGCATACGGGAAACCAATCAAACTGTCGAACCAATTCAAAGGCTATTTTTCCTCATTTGTGACCCTGCCTATGCTTACATATTAGATTTTCTTTCAAGTCACAATCCATTATCTAAAAGGAAAATCTGTGTATATAAACATGCCGGCCATATTTTCTTTGCTGAAAACTCCTGGTTCACGAGCAACTCCACATCTGTTGGTAGTGCCACAAAAGGGGGATTTCCTGGATAAGCATCTGCATTAGTCACTTATTCCATTGCTGTGACAAAATATCTGGCAGAAGCGACTTAGAAGGAAGCGTTTATTCTGGCTCCCAGCTTGAGGACACTCTCCATCATGGTGAGGCAGGCATGGCAGTGAGAACAGTTTTGGTGGTTCTGGCTGGAATGGCTCGAGCATGAAGCAGCTGCCCACTGTGCACCCAAAGTCACAAATCAGAAAGACACGTGCTAGGCTCAACTCCCTTTCCCCTTTCCCCTTTTATTCACTGTGGAACTGCATCCCATGCAATGATGCCACCCACGTCAAGGGTGGGTCAGTCCTCTTTAGTTAAACTTCTATGTCAAGACTCCCACATATACAGCTGGGTGTGACTTTCCTAAGTGATTTTTAAAACCGGTAGAGCCGACAGTGAAGGTTCGTGAGTTCATCCCTTGTCAACTTGCCATCCAGCCACATCACCTTTAAATCCTAACACTCCATTCCTGGACCTCAAAGACTCATGTCCAGCTGACAAAGCAAAAAGGAATTCAGCCCAACTTCGCAAGTCACCCATGGTCTTTCCCAGTTTCAACACTGTTTTAATGCCAAAAGTCAGCCAAGCATGGTGGTTCACACCTTTAATTCCAGCACTTGGGAGGCAAAGGCAGGTGGATCTCTGAGTTGAGGCCAGTCTGGTCTACATAGTGAGTTCTAGGACAGCTAAGGCTACATAGAGAGATCTTGTCTCAAACAAGCGTACACACACACACACACACACACACACACACTCACTCCAAAGCCTCTCCTAATACTCATGATATTCTCTTAATTATAAACTCTTGTAGCATTTTTTAAAGCCACATGCTTCCAAAATACAATGGTACAGAATAAAAATTCTCATCCAAAAGGACAGAAGAGACCAAAGAAAGACTGAAAGCCAATAGGGAAACCACCAAATTTGTCAGCTTCCTATTCTATTTCTGGGATCTTGGTGGCATTATATGGGCTCCAACAACCTTAGCTGGATCTGCCCTTCTAGTTCTGCTGCCTACAGCTCACCTGTTCTCTCTTGCATTACATCTCCTCTGCATCTGCCATTTTCCTAGGCAGACATCAACAGTTCTGTCACCCCCAACATCCTGGGATCTCTATTGCCACTTGAGTCTCATCTTCACTGGCTCATACAATGGCATCGCAGAGCCTACTTGCAGGAAATCCCATCCTACCACATTATTGTTTGACCTCAGTGGCCTTCTGGAATCTTGGTCATGTCTCCATGGCTCTTTCCTTCTTGTGTCTCTCACATGCCTTCAAAGTCCCTGTGGACCACTCTGCCAAGGCCCATTGCCAACTTGAAGTACTATGTGGCTCTGCCACCACTATCATGCCCTCTGCTCGTTTTGGCAGCCAAATATGGAAGAAAAAAAACACACCCTTAAGTGGTTGATTCTGAGTAGAGAGCACGGTCTGTGATGGTCCTCCTTCTATCTCTTCTTTCTCAAATGAACGTGCATGCTTCCAAGCTGAGTCTTGATCTCAGAGCACCTCGCCTAGAGATCAGGATGGAACTCTGAGGTTCTCTTTCATGGTTATGATCCCTTTAATAATTATAGTTACCTTCTCCCTGCCTAACTTGTCCAACTTTAAGCTTGCTAATGCTCCTTTCCTACCGAAATTGCTCATTTTTTATATCTTTCTGTTCCCTCTCCCTCTGAGCTAAGAACAGTGAATGACATGTACCATGTACAACTTGAATGTTACATTTATTTAAATTTTCCTTTCTGAAAAAAATTTAGCCCATGCCCATTTAATCTGGCTTCATTCAAGTTAAGTTTTCAGGGCATGGGCAGCCTGTATGTAGACTCCTCACCAAGATAAAGCAAATATGGCTTCTAGTCCACTCTCCCCTGTGGTCCTAATTCTACTTGGAAAACTCGTGAGCACGGTCTCCACTCCGCTACTCTCGGCATTCTGAGCTTCCACACTTGTTTCAGAATAGCCACTAAGCTCTGTTGACAACATTGTCTGCTCTACAGTCCTAATTCTGTATTCCTCCTATGAATCACATAATCAGATTTATCACAGCCACCACCCTGGTCATGGAACTTATTTTCTGTATTGCTGACTTTTCTCATTTTTGTGATGAAGTACCTGACAAGGACAACATAAGGAAGGGTTTATTTTGGCATGTGATTTAATTGTCTAGTTTATCATGTTGGTGGCCCTACGAGCCCTTGCTGTTTGTTGAGAGCATGAAATAGCCAATCACATGGAGGACAGCAAGGAAGCAAGATGAGATGCATGCTTGTGCTCACCTCGTCTCTTTTTCTTTCAGTCTGGAGCCATGGAAAGATGCCACAGATTCAGGTGGCTCATCCTTCCTCAGTTAAACTTCCACAGAAGCACCTTTAGAGTCACACTCAGAGGTCTCTATTCTAGGTGACTCTAAGTCCTGGGTTGTTAACAGTGAAATTTAAGAAGCTAGGTGTGGTGGCACATGCCTTGAATCTTAGCACTTAGGCAGAGGCAAGCAGATCTTTGTAAGTTCAAGGCCATTCTCATCTGCACAGCAAGTTCCAAGACAGCCTGGGCTACATAGAGAGACAATGTCTTAAAAAATAAAATTAAGCATGTAAATTTAAAAATGCATATTGAGTGACAAAGAGATGACCAAAGGACTCTCTGCGTACCTGACTAATATGCCATGAATTCTATTCAGAGATTAGCGTTTTGTCATGCACTATATATTTTTTTCCGTCACTGGGTCATCTCATTCAAGCAGAGTATAATGGAGGCATGGTATTGGACCCACTGCTGTGCTCAGAAATTTCATTATAAATGGGAAGAATCCTCTTGTGCTACATGGTCATACAAAAGCTATATGCATAAGCTTTTAAGTAGGAAATTATAGTCTATGGATTTCTTTCAGATATGCTTTTTATTTCTGACATTAATAGGAAATTATCCCAGAGCAAAGGTCATTAAGAAGAATATGCACTGATGGATCCCCAGCTTGCCATGAGCAGTGTAATGGAGTGCACTGAACCCTTTTACCTTTTAAGTACTGGCTTACCATTTTCTCAATTGTCCCAGATTCCCTTTTCTGGTGTTCTGATGGCCTTTGATACCAACATGTCTAGGACCTGTTGTATTATGAAGGAGAAGGCAGATTTGGTATAACAGTGCCACAAACAAGTAGAAAATGTACCATCCCTCCCTTTCCAAGGGCAAAGGGTAGAATGCTTTGTTGTTTCCTATTTTGAAAGAAGGTTAGAGGGTCAGGCTTTTGGAAGTTAAGAGAGAATATACAGCTATAATAGGACTTAGCGTACAAATGAGTTCAAAGTCTTACAATTTGTCACTGGAATTTCCTTATGATTTTTTAGATAATTGGATAAATTCTTCATCTCTATTTTGAACTCAAGTTGTGACCTGACATGAGAGATATAGGAAATTCAATTATAAATGTGCACATGATTTCCTGATTGACATCTCAAGGGTTCCTCCCATGCTGTCATGAAGAAAGGTGGACATCAAGGACCAGCTTGATTCAGTAATCATTTTGTTAGAAACTCAGAGAGTTGAGAGCACCTTTTGCCCCCAACCACACCTGTTGTACACAAACGTCCCTGTGAGGTTGGCAAGAGAAGTCATAGGCCCAAACAACTTCCAAGTTGCAAGTTCAGACAGCATCTGCCACTCTTGACTGCATGCTACAGTGAGAAAGAGCATGAAAAACCACAGACAAATTATCCATATAGTGCCACCTATCGTGAGATGTTAGTCACTGAATATATTCACTGCAAAAAGAAAATGCAAAGGCCACAGTAAGTACCTGGCAAAACAGAAGAGCTAAAAAAAATCCCTTACTATATGAATCAATTTCTTCTCTAATTACTAAAGATGTATTTTATATTATATAATCAATTTTATCTAAAATACTAGAATATATGTATCATAATAGAAACCTCTTAGAACTTCAAGGTAAACATAATGACATGAACATATTTATCTAATTAAGCTACCTTGAGTCTACACTAAAACTGCATTAAGGGACAATTTTGCAGAGGTGATCTAGAAAAGATTTGAACTAAGAAGATAAGCAATTACCTTAGAAAGTTAGCTGTATGCTTACAGCTGTAATAGATCTGAGGAACTGATCCTAAATCAGTCAATTGGCATGCTAGGAACCATCCTGAGTTACTCCATAGGAACCTTAAAAATCTCAGGAATTGAAGATGCTGCGTGCATCCAGAAGGAGGAGTACCAACAGAGACTAGAATGGAGCTTGTCAGCTTTTGGAGTGTAGTCAAAATTCCTACCTGAGAAAGGAGCAGACTAAGTGAAGGTGACACAGGATAGGTAAAGGCACAGTAACCATTTTGAAAATAAGGTCATAAAGTGTGACCCAAAGAGACCCATGTGTGATTTCTCCACATTGGCCTAGAACACTGGCACTGAACAGTTAATCTTCATTGAAGACATTAGACAGGGAGACCCAAAGACCAGCATTCACTTCTAGAGAGGAGACAAAAGCAGATCCTTCTGCCGTGATGCCTCATCTGTCTTGCCGTTCTCAAAAGCACTCATCAGAGCTCATTCAAATAATCCAGAGTTTTTCATTCTGTCAATTAGAAAATACAAATAAACTGTAGTTTCTAAGTATAGGAGGAGAACTTCTTTTAAAGTATGGATCAGGGAGACAGTAACAGGAGAAAAAGATAAATAATTACATTTATAGATACCATTTTACCCTTAGAAAAGTAACAAATATATTTATCTTTGAAATAAGAACAGATGTCGTTTTCAATAGAAAAATCAGATACCAGAAATTGACTCTTGGATATTAAAAAAGAGCATAGAAGAAGCAAAACACTGAAGAAAGAGGTGGGAATAGAATTGAAGAAATAGCTGACTCAAACAAACATGAAAATTATATAAATATATATATGTTGAAGATGCCTGAAAGTATTAAAGCTTAGAAAATAATATTCTAGAAAGAAGAAAGCATCATAAAAATAAATTTATGAAATTCATCCCAAACAGGCTAATAACTTTCAGACCAAAACAAAGAGTAAAAACAAAACCTTACCAAGACAAATCATGGTGAAATTTTAATAAATTTTGGTCAAAGATACTGAAAACATCTAGAGAAACAAAAGAAAAATAGATCGTATGTTTTTAAGATGGTGGATTAGAAAGACTCCAGTATTTCCAACATACATGCTGGAAATCAAAAGACACTGCAGCAACTTTATAAATAAAAAGAAAAAATCTACCAAGAATGCTATACCCAGCTAAACTAGGAACTATGTGTACAATTGAATATGAATTATTTTCCGACATGCAAAGTACAGGAAATTCAATGCTCTGAAATCTTTCATCAGGGAGCTACTGACAAATGTGATACAACTAAATGAAATATATTTTCAAGAGAGAGCAAGGCATAGTATGTGAAAAATAAGAGAGATTAAGAAAAGAAGTAAAAGGAAGCTGGGTGGTGGTGGCGCAGGCCTTTAATCCCAACTCTAGAGAAGCAGAGAAGGGCAGGTCTTTGTGAGTTCGAGGCCAGCCTGGTCTACAAGAGCTAGTTCCAGGATAGGTTCCAAAGCTATACAGAGAAAACTTGTCTCAGAAAAACAAAATGAAATAAAAGAATAGAAGTAAAAGGAATAGGAATTCATCAATTTCTACTGGGTATGTCAAAAGGCTCCAAGAAAGACTTCAAGACAATGTTACTGAGAACGCACTTGCATTTGAACGCATTACAATGAGGCTTAGGTAATTGATAGAGAGTTGAAGTTGGCTTAGATACATTTGCAAAGAAGTTAGCAAATGATAAGTCATTTATTAAACTCAAAGGAAGTTAAGAGTTGAGCAAGAAAATTGTTGGGTCACTATATGACTTGGTTCTAAATAGGATACATAGCCATGATAATATTACCTTTGAATATAGTGACCTCATATATAGTGAGAGAGTAGATATAAGAAGGAATGACTCTTCTTCCATGATGGGAAGTAAAAAATACATAGTAAACAACAAGAACTAGAAATGAATAGACATAGAAGCATCATTGAAAGATTGGAAAGTTTTTTTTTTATCCTAATCAAGGAGAAATTGGGAAATTGGGGAGCTTGTTTCTACTCATTACCTGAAAACAAGTCATTTTGGAAAGCAACTTTAGAAATGCTATGAATTTAGAAATCTACTCTTGGGATTCTGGTATTTGCCCCGCATCTTCTTGCAACTCTGTGTGTGCATCAGGAGCAAATTACACAGGTGACTTCTTGGTACTCCTTGGAGAGTCTGTTTACATCTACACTCAGTCTCTCCTCATGTCTTTCCTCCAAGCTCAGGATACTGGTAATCAAAATTGACCAGTTTTTCCCCATCTCATGCCAGACCAAGGCAGCAGAATAGTGGCCATGTTTTTAGGAACTGTTTTATGTATATGTGTGGTTTTTGCCTACATGTATATCTGTACACCACATCCTTGCCTGGTGCCCACGGAGGCTAGAAGAGAGTATTAGATTTCCCCCAGAATTGGGGTTACAGATGGTTTTGAGCTGCCCTGTGGGTGCGGGAAATGGAACCTGTGTCCTCTTGCAAGAGCAGCTAGTGTTCTTAAACACTGAACATCTATCCTGTCCTAAATGTTTTTTTCAAGTTTTGAAGGGCCGAGAATTGATGGACATATCCTGCTTTCTCTCACTGCAGGGCGCATAGAGGTGGGTCCTTGATAAAAATGTTTGTCGATAGCCATAAGCAAGGAAGGCCCTAGTTTCTGTGTGAATTCTAGACATCTTACTCTTCCTGGATAGACTTGAGGTGCAAATACCTTTTTTCTAGATGCCTGGAACAAAAGAATCATTCCACAAAGTTCTATTAGAGATAATCTGTGTGCGCTAATATGACCCTGATATTGGAGAATGAGTCAAAAATCTCTTCTATATTATTATTTTCTGTTTTCCAGAGTTCCTTTTCACAAGCATCCTCCTTTTCCCTTGTCCCTCAAGACCAGTGGAATAGCCTCAGATGATGCATTTACCCTGTAGCTCTGCCAGGGGCTTCCGTGCATTATACAGATGATGTACAGGCTACCAAGTGTCGCAGGCTCACCGCAGGGGTTTCAAGCACCTTTGGAAGGTTTCAAAGTGTCACAGATGAGTTTTGAGCTTGTGTTTTCCTTATTCCACATGAGGGCATCAGCAGAATGACAGCCACTGTCTATCCCAAGGACGAGAGAGGATCAGGAAGAGTGAGTGTGTGATACCTAGTCATGACATCACTGCAAAACCACATGACATTTGAGAGTTTATGACAATATTTTGCTGAAAAAAAATGACCAGACCATTAAATGGCCTATTGGGTACCATCGTCTGGTCAAGTCGCTTTCCTCTGGGATCTCGTCAAGGATGCTTCTACTCTAGTGAAGTCAGCCCTGCTCTCCCTTTCTGTAAGAACCTGTTTCTTTTTTTTCTTTGAACCTGGAGTTTCTTCTGCAGAGCTTCACAGGACAGTGTTACTGCATTTCCCCAGGGACTTGTGTTTCCCAGTGTTGGCTCCAAATGGTGTAATAGTATAAAGACCTTAAGGTGTATCGTGTGACCAGCATGGACAATGGAAAGCAAACCAGTCTCTCTATTCAAAGAATATATCAGGGAATTTATTTTTAGCCTCTGCCATCTGGTCTTACCCTTTAAACCCCATTTGATTCTTATTCCAGAAAACTTTATGGTCCATTGTTCCCCACCGTAGACTGGTGTTTTATAATCCTTCTGATGTGGTACTTTTTTTTTAATTTGGCTAGCGATCCATAATTTATTGGCCCACTTGAATTCACAAACTTGAAAGCTTGAAGAAATGTCTTAAGGAGGCCTGTGACTGGCTTGCCCTTGACTTACAGCTGGCGGGAATGTGGAAGCTGGACTCTTGTCTGTTATGACCTTGTTTAGAAAAACAGTGTATTTCCATTTGGTTGGTTATTTGGGTGGTTTGGGTTTTGCTTTGTCTTTCTACTGTTTTATCACATTTATTTGTGTACATGTGTATGTGTGTAGGAACATTAGAAGTCAGGGGGCTACTCTGTTGCCATGTGCATCCTAGGGCTCAAACTCAATTCAGGCACGTAGCAAACCTTTACCCACTGACTGGTCTCACAGGCTCCTCTTTCATTTTGTTTGCTGTTTTCTGTTTTGCTCTTCTTTTGCAGTGCTGGGGACTGAACTCATAGCCTCACAGCCTCGGACATGTTAGATAAATGCTCCACCACTGAATTACAATGTCTAGCTCCAACCTATGTCAGTTCTCAGGGTTTTCCATCTTCTGGGTTCCTCCATGGACTAGGAATGTAAATGGAAGTTTTTCATAGTGAAAGACTTTTAAAAAAAAAGTGCTTATGCTTTCCAGTCAATGGCAACAGCATTCCTCCACTGTGGGTTACATGGAAGCAATGAAAATCTAAGGTCCTTTCTCTACCCCCACACCTCGACCAGTTGAACACACATTTCACACATTGTGTTAGACTGTGAAATATATTTTGAAATTGAACTCCTGACCTTTAACTGACTCACCTTCTATAGTACACGCGAACTGACGCTAATTTTCACAGTGACATCTCTTGACTTTGCCATACCTCTCCCTATTCACTTGGGGCATCAAAAGTCTTGAACACTTGCTCCTGTAGTTAGCAGGTAGAGCTCTGGAGGGAGAATTGTCTGATCACCTCCATGTTTTGTCTGACCACTCTGCAAACTTCCACGTTGTTCTTATTCAAATTTAGATTCATGTCATCCAGCAAGATGGCTCAGCAGGTAAAATCACTCCCCTAATGCAAGCCTGCCTTCTTCAGTTTGATTCCTAGAACCCTCAATGGAAGAAGAGAATCAAATCCTGTGGCACACTTATACCCATGCCTGCATTTATACATGTGCATATTCACTAATAATCATGAGTAAAATTT
Source organism: Ellobius talpinus (assembly GCA_001685095.1). Lineage (NCBI taxonomy): Eukaryota > Metazoa > Chordata > Mammalia > Rodentia > Cricetidae > Ellobius > Ellobius talpinus. The sequence goes on along the minus strand of LOJH01003678.1, from coordinate 8,283 downwards.
TAAAATAAAATTACATAACTTTCTTCCCGTTTTTTTGTTTATTATAATCTTCAAAAGCACTAATTTATCTAAACTCCTAAATAGTTTTCTTCCTGAGGTCTGTTTTAAATATCATGTTAAGGGTCTAGAGTCAAAGCTCATTGGTTCAGTGCCTGTTTAAAACGGGTCAGGGTCTTGATTCAGTGTTCAACACCAAAAGAGGAAAAACCAAATTAAAATATTTGATTTCTGTGAAATATTAAAGGGAGAAGAGATGATCTAAAAGGTTGACATGCAGATCCTTAACTGGGTTTGTATTTAGTTTAGCAGTTTTGTCCATGTCTCTGTTTAATTTGGGTCTTTGGTTTGTTTTTTTTTTTTTGACAAAGACACTAGGCATATGGCCCAAAGGTAGAATGCTCGCTTAGCATGTGTGAGGTGCTATATTCAGTTCTCAGCATGGAAACTTATAAAAAAAGTAAAGAAGAATATTTGTCAGGCAGTGGCGGGTGGCAGCACATGCCTTTAATCCCAGCACTCTGGAGGCAAAGGCAGGTGGATCTCTGTGAGTTCAAGGCCAGCCTGGTCTA
>LOJH01003677.1:26458-38291 GCA_001685095.1 Ellobius talpinus | reverse complement strand
GCCCCACTGGTCAGCCTTACAGACCAGGCAGTGGTGACACACACTTTAATCCCATGAGCCACACTAGTTTGCCATAGAAACCAGGCGGTGCATGTCTTTAATTCCAGTGGTGCACGACTTTAAACCCAGCCCTAGAGAAGATTATAAAAAAGGAGGAGTCAACTCTCAGACACAGTCTCATTCAGAGATTCCTGGAGGCAGAATCACCATTTCGGACTGAGGTAGAGGTAAGAGTCATTGACTGGATGTTTTGTTTTTCCCACCTTCAGGTTGAACCCCAATTTCTGTCTCTGGGTTTTTATTAATCATGCTACAAATCTCTAAATAGTCTACAAGTGCCCATAACAAGATAGCCTACTGAAGTGCAGTTATCTTTAGGAGATAGGTCTGTATGAATTTCATTTTCTTTAATTTCATCTATTGTTTTCCACTAATGAATATATGCTACTTACACAAGTTCTATCTTAAAACCCTAAATGAATGCATATGCACACACACACGAATTTGGATGAGGCTATCTCTCTTAGAGAAGAGGCTTATGAACTCACCTTGAAACTCGGAAAGGAGTAAGGTGAATGTGGATGGGAGAACATTAAGTTGCATTTGGAAATGTGTGTATCTGTGTCTACACGGTATTGGCTATAAACAGGCTATGCATGGACAAGAACTGCTCTGGGATAATCCTTCTCTATGCTGTGAATATGTATTGCTCTCATTGGTTAATAAAGAGCTTCTTTGGCCTATAGCCAGGCAGAATAAGGCTGAGCAGGAAAGCCAACCAGGGATACAGGGAGAGGGGCAGAGTCACAGGGAAATAGGAGTCAGCTGCCAGAGGAACAAGATGTGCTAGAGAACAGGTAAAGCCACAAAGCTATGTGGCAAAATGTAGATTAATAGGAATGGATTAATTTAAGTTGGAAGAACTAATAAATAATAAGCCTGAACTATAGGTCAAACATTCTGTAATTGATATAAGCTTTAGTGTGATTATTTGGAACTGAGCTGTCAGGATAAAAGAAAAGCTCCGCCTCTGCCTATCAAGACCCTAGAAAAGGAAGTTGGAAATGTAATGGAAAGAGCTTCAAATGCTCGTCTGCAGAGCTGGGACTCGGGTCAGTGCTCAGTGGGGACCATCAACAGCTCCTTAGTAGGGGACTTGTCATGAATGCTGTGCCAGCTTGTTGCAAGGGCAGGGTCGACTCAGGAAGGGTCAGGCTGAACGGCCTTGAAGGAAAAGGGACTTGTGGCACGGAGGTAGTTGTGGAGGCTGCTCAAAACACCTAGACTTAAGATGACAATGGCCAACATAGTGGTACTGGAGGAACGAAAGGAAAGAGGAAGGCTGATGGGCACAGGAAAAAGCCTTGATATTCCCCCAGTCACGGACTTAAGCACGAAGGAAAGAAAGGGTAAATGCAATTTCAGCACATGAGGTGTCAACACACTAATCAAACTTATCTTCAGATGCAGTCCATAAAGTTACCCTTTTTGCTGTACAGTCAAACATAAAAGATGATGTAATTCTGTTCTTGATGGACCACTATATGAAAAGGCATGCACAGAAATAGGAAAGCCAAACTGGTCCACAGATGTCATGAAAGCACCAGTTCCCAATAGACAGCTGGTTCCTGGTCCTCAGGTCTTAAGGGACTGTCCTCATTAGGTCACTGTACAAGGCTTTCATCCTAGTGGAAGGTCACCTTGCCCTCAGATGACTGGAGTGTTCTGAACACTGAACCATGCAATGCCCCAAGCACATGTAGCAGATGGAACAGTGGGGATGGGGGGGTGCTTTGGGAAATGCAGTATTAGTTCAGTAATTCAATCCTCATGATTCCTGTGAAGCATTTGCCTATTATATATTCCACAGCTCAGAGATGCAGGTGAACTCTGCTCACCTTCCTGGACAGATGCAAAGCTTCCATGTAGCTTCCTTAAAAGGCTTATAAAATATCCACCCTGAAAGGTAGTTAAAACTCAAATTCTTAAGATTCTCAGAAAACCATCATATCTGGGTTCACATAATTTTAATGTAAATCTGACCCTTACTTTCTCATTGCCATTTGTCCCAGTCTTGATTAGATTTTTCCTCTCCATTTCTTAATTAAGTCCCTCAACTTGAAGCGTCTTCCGTTCATTCTCTCATCCCTTCTACAGTAGCAGATACCAAAGCTAGAGAATTTTTTATCAACCAGAATATTTACCCTCTTTAATACTACTCCATATAAGTAAGGTTTTTCTTTTTTTTTCAAATAAAAAAGGATAAACCATGGCTATATAGCAACTTCCACGCAGACACAAGATCAACATGTGAAGGGACCCCCTTAAAACAGTCCAGTCACGTACTCATGACAATGTGCATCTGAGAAATGATGAAAGCCTCAGCATATCTCTGGCTTCCTCGGGTTAAATATGAGAACGGTCCATGGACCTGCAGCCTCTGCTTCCTGCAGATGTCATGGAAACCTGGAGTTGGTTAGCAAATAAAATGCACTTTCTCACTGTGCAATTCTTGAGGACTTAGAAGCAAATGAAAACAAAGATCTGAGTTTTCAGCATAAATGATCAAGAAAAGGTCTGTTGCATGTTTCCCTATGGCTAGAGAAAGCTGTGTCGAACTTCAGTGTATCAGCTTCAATTGGAAGAATGGATCCATTCGTTCATTGGGATTGATCATGCCTTCCTAGCAACTTTCTGGACCTCTTGTGCTCCCCAATCCACGACACAAAATGTCACTACCTTTCACAGCACTTATAACTGGATATGTTGGGAGGGTGTCCCTGAGTGTAGCCCTCACACACCTTAGAGACAGTAAAACCCCAAGGGTAACAACAAACGCTAGATACTTTACAGTAAGGGTTGATGTGACAGCATAGCATCAGGCAAACACGTATCGAGTGTCCATTGTACAGTAGGTTCTAGATGTTATATCCAGAAAAGGACATGCTTTACTCAGTCGGTCAATCATGAATCCAGTGTTTACTGAACATATCCTCTTTACCAGACACTTGATGGTCTGTGATGAAGAAATCCATTGGAAAGTATCTACCATCCTCATAGCTTGTATAATATAAGAACACTTTCACACCATAGCCAATTCCTGGTTGATCGATCCCTCCTGCCTTGATAGAGCCTGCATAGATGGGATTATGTCTGTGGATCAGAGGGATGGGCACAGGGAAATGACTGTTCCCATGGAAACCTGTGTCACACTTTAGAGGACCTTAGTGGAGTTACATCCGAAGCGCATCTCCGCTTCCTTTTCTCCCTACTTGAAAGAAGGGAAAAGCAGCTTCCCCATCTTATAAGAAGGGCAACTAAGTGAGAGAAAGGTAAGGAACGTTTCTAAAAACTACTTAGGACAGATGTCACACCAGAATCCTTACTCCCTGAGCAGTTATTCGATGGGATGCCATAGAAGTGGTTTTCAGTCAAGACAGAGTCTAACCACAACGAAGGCTCTTTACATACTTCCACTCAAGAGATGTTAGGGGAGCGCAAACGGGTTGAATTGGCGGAGTCAAATGCAGCAGAAATGCCCCATGTTAGTTATCTGAACTCATTTAAAGAAGGATATCTAGAAGAGACCAAAAACAAGAACAGGTGACCACCAGGGATGGCACCAAGTGCTTCAAGCGAGAGCCTAAGAATTGGATCTCACTCCGGACCAAGAGCACACAAAACACATTGGCAATGTGCTACTTTGCAGTTTAAACCTTGCTGTCCAATATCTGCCCTACCCCCTGCATGGACTGAATGTGCAAAGTTAGGTCATTTATGAAGTCCATGTTCTTTGTAACTGGGTGAGGGAAGGCATGTGTGTGAACTGACAGTGTTTCCTCACAACCGAACTGTTGCTATGGCTCAGGAGCTCAGAGTTGGGACACAGACGTGACCTCTCTGCCTCCAGCAATCTCTGCCCCTCATCAGCTGCCAGGAGTGCTCAGAGACTGGGAAGAACATGGTGTTTCCTGCCCGTTAGCCCTGCCTGGTGACCACACTGTCCCTCATCTTTCAGAACAAAAACGGTCTACTGTCCAAGCAGAATCAGTAGTCCGGAATGTGTTGGCAATGCTCACATCTAAATCGATGTGGGGAATGGACCTAACCCCTCTCCCCGTGATGATGGCACCTATCCATTGATCTACACCACCCGGAGAGACACCACTTTGATATCTGGGATCAGGTGAGATTTCTGAAGAACTAAGCCAGGGAAGAGTTCAAAATACAACAAAATGGATGGCGAGAGATCTATCAAAACTAGAATGCTTTTAGTGAGTTTCTAAGAATCTGTAAAGAGTGTGAACATTGTTTACCAATAAACATGCTTTTTAAATGTTTTTAAGTGTAAGAACAGTTTATGGCAAAGAACAAAATTAATCTAAGGGTATGTGTATGTGTGTGTGCATGCGTTGGTTTATGTCTATGTAGATATCCAGGTGTGTGCCCATATGTATGCATGTGAGGGCCAGAAGTTGGTGTCTTCCTTTATTATTACACACCTTAATTTTTTTTGAGACATGGCTCTTGTTTAACCTGAAGCTATTTCAGCTAGACTGACTGGGCAGGAAGCCCCTGGGACATGTCCCTCTCTGCTTCCCCAACACTGCAGTTACAGACACAAGCTGCCCTTCCTAGCTTTTATGTGGGTGCTACCAATAGGAATTCAGGCCCTCTTATTTGCACAGCTAGTGCTTAATCCACTGGATGCCCTCTCTAGCCCAAACACTAAAAAGGGCCAGGTATGAAGTCAACACCTGTCATTCCAGCATTTCACTCTGGAGCCTGAGGCAGAGTTACCATGAATTCAAGGCCAGCCTGTACTACATCATGAATAGCAGATCACCTGCATTACAGAGTAAGATCATGTCTAAAGACGAGCAATAAATAAAAATTAATCGGGATTGTGGCTGGGGAGGCGGTTCGGTGGGTAAAGGCACTTGTTGCCTAGGCTGACAACCTGAGGTCCACATGGTAGAAACAGACATCTCAAAAGTCATCCTCTGACCTGTACATACCTGTACACATGTACACATACAAGTCAATAATTGTTAAAAGAAGACCCAGTAAATTTTCCTTTCATCGGGATGGTTACACAGAGAGTAGAAATGACACACATGATGGTTTTCTTTATAAGCATTGGGAAGATGCCCGTTTTCCAAAGCAATTATACTCATCTTCCCTTAGTCCATCCTGCCAAGTCCCCTTCAATCCCATTTTGTACAGTTCCTTTAATTTTTTTTGGTCTTATCTGTATTTCTCTTTTAATGTGCAAGCTACATAACAGGATCTCCTATTAAACATCAATATCCTAGTAGTCGTTGGCTTTTCAGAGAGCCTTCAGCCTCAGTGGACACTCAGTATTCGGAAGGGATCATGGGCAGCGGGATCTAAGATAAAAGACGAATCAAAGGAAATAAAGGAAACTGGGAAGATATAAGAATACCCCCCCTGCTCCCTTTAATACAGCACCATGATAAACTAGGCACGGAGGTAGAGAACCATTTGAAGATCACCACCCTACCTATACACACAAAGACTTGTTAGCAAGTCAAGTCTTTGGGTGCCGAATTCCAATGATTCCTTTAAATATCTCACAAGTAGAAGGCAGACCCTTGGAGAGAATGTTAAAATGATGTCCAGTTGGGGGACAGGCAAGGACAGGTGCCCACATATGTATGTTAACACTTCCAGGTTTGGGGCAGTTGTTCCTTCTGTGGTGAGGTTGACGTCACTACAGCTTCTGAAAAGAACTGGGACCAAGCTTTCTAAGAGTTAATTTGCTATAAATAAATATGCTAAGCAATTAGCGATTTTCTAGATTTTTCACCAACAGAAAAGTCCTGTGTGAAAACTGACCCTTGCTTGACTCTTAGGCTATTTTAAAACTATACATATAAATTCTTCAGCCCTGTTACTCTGTAAAGGCTAAAATGTCCTTGCTTCTAGACTCTGTGGAAGTCTCCTGACAAGCAAAGTTGGCTCAGGGAATAATTAGGTTCTGCTGGAGAGGAGGAGGGAAATGTCAAGCGCTTATTATTTCTGGTTACCTTGTTAGACACTGATATTGAAATGCTGCAAAAATAACACACACACACACAAATGCAGAACGTTGAATGCCATGAAAATAACCACAATGGCTGAAGATAAATTAATCATTTCTTTTCAAAGCATCTAGAAGTTAAGCTTCAGAGAATGGGTTACAGCTCTTTGTCTCTATTGAAGATGGAGCAGAATGGCCAGGTCTCACTGTACTCACCAACTGGCTGTTGGACATTTTTACACCAACACATCCTTTACCCCAAATATGGAAGTCCATAAGAGGAGGGCTGGGTGAAACCCGATTTGTGGTTTTTGAGTAGGCTCAGGAGAAGTCATCAGTCTTGCCTGTGGCAAGAGCAGAATAAACAAATAACATCAGTTCCAAATTCCAAAGTGTATATTCCTTAGCTAAATGTGAATCAATAAAGAAGCGAAGTGTTAATTTTCTTGTGGAGATGATAGCTGTGGGAGTCTGAGGAGAGAGGAGTCTCTAAGCAGTCTGAGCAGAACAAGAGGCCTGAGGCACAGGTGTGGGTACATGATTGATAGCCTGAGACTCACCCCCAAAACAAGACAGCAGTAAAGACTAGCCTGATGGGCTGGGGCTAGGGTTGTGTGTTCTGCTTCACTGCACGGTTTTCACTGTGCGCAGCAGTGTCTCTCTGGTGCTCGGTGTTACAGGCAGGGGTATCTCAGCTTGAGTTACTGACGGCATTCAGCCCAAAGGACAGAGGCAGGAAATTTCAACATTCATATCCAGATCTGACTGCGAAGGCTTTATTGTGGTCTGTAGCCCTGTGCACTTGGCCATAGACAAAGAATTTTGCTAACAATCTCCCTCTCTCTTTCCTTCACCCAATTATACTTTGTGTAGCTGACTGGCTAGTTATTATTATCACTTTTGAGTAATGCTTAAAGAAATGGAGAGCCAGGGATGTTAGGTAATTTTTATAAGGCCACCAATATCAGAGTGGGATAGAAACAAACACTTCTCAATTCTCTGGGCACACACTTTCTTCACATTAATTACTTTTGTTCTCCAACACCTTTATTAAATCAACTTTTCTTCAGATTTCTATCTACATGCAAAATGTGCATAAATGTGTACCTCTGTTCCAATGCTGGAAGCAACAGTGTGCTATTTCTATCAATTCCATTCTCCTGTGGAACAAGTCCCTCATGAACCCAGGCCTGGCTTTGTAAGTGGGATCCAGCTGCTGTGTAAAGTAAATGTGTATGTGTGTGTGTGTGTGTGTGACATAGATTATATGTGGTCATAAAGATAATCTTGGGTACAGGACCCTTGCAAAGGCAGCATTACATCTAATCCTATCCAAAGGAGTTAAAGTCACAGTCACTCAGATCAAGGTCACATGCTAAGCTCTTGCATGCTTCCCTGCCATTGTCCCTATAGCCAGCCCGTGGGAAGTCTTCAGAAGGGAGCCTCTGGCTGACAAGAAATCGACTTGTCATCTGCTAAGTTTGAGCCAGCTCAGCAGAATATGCCTTCCCAAGGTGGCGCAAAGGGTACAGCCCTTTATACACAGTGATTCATCTCTGATCTCTCTGGCTAATGGGGACCTTAGACAAATCCCACCATTGCAGAGCAAAATGTGTGGAGTGGGAGGTCAGTTTGGGGCAGAAAGCATCCAAACCGGTGGGAAGGTGAAAGGCAGGGCCAGAATGCACATTTTGTGCCCCTAACTAACTCTGTGGCATTTTCCAGAAACAGCACTGAATGCTCTCACGACCTTCAAGCCCTTGGCTCATCTCCTCTCCATTGCCCTTTTCAGCCACCATTTTAGTCATCCATCTGTGGCTTTTCATTTTGCTGCTCGGTGTCATTCAACTCCTATTTCCTTGGCCTTCTGAGCCAAGGCCGAAGGTTGTTTAAGGTCTCCGAAAAATCAGTCTACTCTCCTGCAAGGTGAACTCCTGCTTTCTGATGAAGCCTCACACCCTCAAGGAGCTTGTGAAAATACTCCACACAAAAATAGCCTGGTGCTTATTGTGTGAGACTCCGGTTCTGCTGTACCCAGCCTCCGCCAGCTCCCTCTGGTTTTCTCTTCCTGACAAGATATAGTCACTTGTCCCTGAAGCTTTCCAGAGAATTCTTTCAGGTGATTCCTACAGCATATTTGCAGTATCTCTGAAGACTTGGAATGACTAGGGTTGGAGAACGGGCTGAAAGCTCCAGCTGGGGATAGTGAAGCCTGTCAGTCATCCCAGCACTCAGCCTGTCAGTCGTCCCAGCACTCAGCCTGTCAGTGGTCCCAGCACTCAGCCTGTCAGTGGTCCCAGCACTCAGCCTGTCAGTCGTCCCAGCACTCAGCTTGCCTGTCAGTCATCCCAGCACTCAGGAGCTGCAGCAAGAGATGTGCGGAAGCTGAGGACCACCTCGGTATATAGCTGGATACATAGATAGGCAGTATCTCTATATAAAGACATATATACTCTCCATACATAGAGCATTGTGTTAGCTAAGGATAATGGGATTACACAGAAGACCCTGTGATTTAAAAACGCGGGGGAGGGGGGAGAAAAGAAAACTATAGACTGGCTCCTTCCTCCTTGTTCATTCTAGGTGGCGTGATATAGGATGCTGAGGACATGAGAGAAGGCCCCTTCTAAAAGGTTGATCATTAATAAATAGCAGGATGCATAACTCCTTACATCTTCCTCTAAGGTTGGTTTCTTTAGGACCAGTCTTAGGAGTCTGACATCCATGAAAATTGGATGAAGCTTCCAGGCTACATTAGGGTTGGTCCAAACCCTAAGAATGTCAACTTTTGTGATCCCAACACAGGATGACCCTAGGGTGGTCTCTGAGCAGCTCCAGCAAGTTCATTTACATCGTTTGCAAACTTCAGAACAACCCTCTAGGAATAAAATCATAAAAGAGTGAGAGAGATCGCTATTCTCTAGCTTTTTCAGGTGTCTTGCCAGGATGACCTTCCGGATTTCCCACAGGTAGGAAGTCAGGAGGCTGATGGTGACAGGTTTAACTCTGGAGTAGTCTTGCTTCTTGTCCAGGGTGTCTGATTACTTTGTGCAGGTGGGGTAGAACTGTCTGTTGAGTCAAATGAGATGGCAGCGGCGTGATGTATGAATCCATCTTCTTGTTTAGAGAAGACACATGGGCAAACATTTATGAAACAAAATAGAAAGTTCTGATTAAGAACAATAAATAAAGAACAGCCAGTATTTACACACACTTGCCACATACGTGTTAGTGTGGTAAAATATATATATACCATAACAACCCTCTTTACCATTGTGAAGTACACAGTTTACATTAGCATGTTTGCGTTGTTGTGTCATATGACTATGACCACCAGTCAGAAACATACCAACTCACCCTGAAACTCTGCTAATGTATTCCTCTGTCCACCAGATGCTGGCAGGCATCCTTCTACTGCCTGCTTCTGCGAATTTGACTACTCTTGGTACCACCTAAGAGTGGAATCACACTGTATTTGTCCTTTTGTGACGTTTTTAGCATTGCATGTATATTAACACATTTCATCATAACAATAGACCTAGGAGGTAAATAAAATCAGGAGAGTGAAACACACAGGGAGAACTTGTACGTGGCGGAGGGGGACACCAGAGTGAGCTCCTGTAGGTTCTCTGCACCCGGGAGTCCAGAAGCCACTTAAAAGGAAGCAACTGGTCTCCTTTTTGGAGGACAGCCCGGCCACCTGCTGTCCCCATCTCAGTTTCCACAGAAGCTTCAAGCAGCTGGGCACTTCTGTGGCTGAAGAGGGAATGTGCTGAATGAGTTAAGTGGCCCTTGTCGCCCTCCCCTTCCGCACTCTGTGCAAGCTGAGCTGGTGACCCGGGCAGGACAGCAGCCAAAGGATTAGTCCATCACAATGAGATGATCTATTTTGGGCCCGGCAGCAGGAGCAGATGCTTGGTGCCCATACCTCATAAGAGCAGCGCACAGGGTAGGACCCACACAGACCCACATTTTACCCACTACAGTGCGGCTGATTGAGGAAAGGGAGACACATACAGGAGGCAGACAGGGTCCCGTGGGGGCCTTAGGCACAGGGACACCACACCTGTTGCTGCCAATGGAGTTTCTTCGGTGCGCTCTTGGAAGAGATCACCCCACAACCTCGCTTTCCTTGTCATTCCAGTCCAATCCCCCAACCGCACCCAGGGTCTTTTTGCTGCATTTGCACCAGCGGATCCATCCCAGGGATGCAGACGCTGAAACAGGGGACTGAGTGTAAATGAACATTCAGTCCCTAAGTTATGGGAGGGGAATCAGCTCACTGCTACTGTTCCCTAATATAGCCTCTTCTTAAGGAGTTTCGGAGGCTGTAAGGCCTGCTGTGTGTTGGTGGAGAGAAGGGGGAGCGGGAGAGAAAAATAGGAGGTATTTCCATGACCTGGCAGAGACTGTGCCTCTATCGGCCCAGCTAGTCTTAAACTCCTTGTTGGCTTGACCCATTTTATTTGGCCCTCAATGGAGTAGCTCTGAAGGATCTACAGTGATTGCCCTCCCAAGATGCATCAGGAGGCAGAGAAAACGGAAGGGCTCTTAGACACTTAGGGTTAGGAAGCACAATTTTGAGCCTATCTTGGTGGCACTCTTGAATTCTCTCCCTCTGGAGGTGCGTGTTGGGGGTTGGCGGCGGGGAACAGGATGCTCAGGAGATGAAGCACAAAGGCTGCCGAGTGAGTTCAAAATCAGCCTATCACAGAAGATGCTATCCCCAAAGAAGGAGGATGTCTGTGAGGAAGAGGAAGGGGCCCCACCTCAGGTGTTTCTATTGTATTGGAGTGTCAGTCCTTCCAGGACACAGAAATTTACATTCTAAACCTTAGCGAAGAGCGTCGGCAGGCTCTCTTGCAGACCCTATGGGGAAGCAGGATCCATATAAGGCATTTAGTACGTAAGACAGATATGAATGTGACACGGGAAAGGTAGAAATGTTGTGTCCACGGTTTGACCTTGAAAGTGTATGGGATGACTGTTCTCTGATCTTACTCCAGCCAGTACCCAATTTTTGCTTAATATTTCCCTCCTTTTCTTCTCATATGACCGTAACCATTTTCCAAGACTTAACTTCCTAGACATCAGACAAGGAGTTTATTTGGTCACATATCAGACATGCCTTAGCATATCCCAGACAGGGAGTAAGCACTAACGAACTTTAAAATGCTGTCCTATACACTTCATAGATATAAACAATTATTTAGAAAGGCTGGTGGGTCTTATTGGACTTCCGTGAATAGAAATTTTGGCTCTTTCTGTTGCCCTCTCTCCTCTGCCGATCTTACAGGCCTCCTTCCGGGGTTCCCGTTGGAAACAAACCACCTAGACAGTGGCTTACTGAGATGAATGGAAAGATTATTTGTACTTTGGAGATCTTGTTTGGATTGCAGTCAAGCATGGTTTCTGGTGTACTTAGGGCTTTTGTTCATGGTCTACCTGAGCAGCTATACCTGCGGACTTTTCTGTCCTCAGAGAGGCTTCCAACTATGTTATTGATAGTCCATGTTCCCTCGGAGCTTGTTTCTCCACTTAAACCCTTGGCTCCTTCTCTGAGCCTCAGCTTCTTTTCTAGACTCTATCTCACTATTGTTCTTAGACTCAGAGATTTTCCTTATCTACTCCATAAATGGATAAATATAGAAAACAGGAGCTGAATATGTCTTATGCAGTGAGTTTTAAATCAATGTTGAAAGGAAGCTTGGAATCCCATGGTACCACGCAACAGGAACAAGTTCTTTCTCTCTCTCTCTCTCTCTCTCTCTCTCTCTCTCTCTCTCTCTC
>LOJH01003677.1:0-23599 GCA_001685095.1 Ellobius talpinus | reverse complement strand
TGTGTGTGTGTGTGTGTGTGTGTGTGTGCGCGCGCGCGCGCGTGTGTGTGTGTTTCCACTTCCATTCCCTTTGAGAAGGTCATAAAGCCATGAACCACGTGTTCCCTATAACAGTTTGTAACCCTGACTGTTGTTCATATCCCTTGCCATCCCCGTGTCCTCTTAAGTCAGCTTATATTTTTACCTTCTTCATGAAGCATGAAGCAATCACTCTGGTACCCTGAACTGTTTCTTCAGGCTCCAAGACTCATTAATGTTCATTGTATTTTCTTGGCACTTTATCATGTACTGTGTGGTCCTTCTCACTTTGAGAACTGAACTAAGCAACTGAAACCAGGGGCACTGGAGTCACATACTTATCCGACGTGTAGCCCTGGGTCATATATGCTATGAGTTTCAAGCTACACATTGGTAAAATGAGAACAATAACTTGCAAGTTAAACTCAGAGGCAGGGGTAGAATGATGATGGCTTTCAAGTGAGACAGGTAGGAGAAATGGGGTGATACTGGACAAAGCTTTAAAAACAGAGTATCTTATTTTGCAAAGAAGCAGTAAAGGTTAAATAAATAATGACAGGACAAACCCATTTTGTACCACTCAGATGGTCCTGCTTCAGAACGCTGTAACATCTAAGAACAAAGTCCAGTAAGAAAATACTGACTTCAAAATGGCTTTTTTCTCACATTCCTCTGCACCTGGAAGAAACAGGGCCGACCTTTACAGTACCCTGTCTGGCCCTTGGGCTTTTGTTACACTTCATAATTGCTCAAAACCCTTCTTTTCGTGTCTTCTTTGTAACTCCCCTCTTGGCCCTAGATTCTGGAAATCTGGCTTCTCACCCTCTCCTTTCTTCTTCTGTGTCCAGTTTTCTGCCTGCCCCTTCTTGCAAACTTACGCAGCCAATCAACCACAGCTGACAAATGCTGATGCCCTTCCACACCTTCAGAGATGAGAAACGAGAAAGGTGGAAACAAGACAATTACCAGACGTCTATTATTTCTGTTCTTCCTCGAATCATGTACTCCGTACCCCCAAAGGACAGCTACTATTTTTTATTCACGCTGTCATGTATTATGGAGACAAATAAGAATTACACACCCTTTATAAACACACAGCCTGTGCAGCTAGATCACAAGCTCTCTGATGGAAATTCTCTCCTAATATTCTTTTATACTTCATACCCATTCTACCTGCTGGAAGTTTGTACAGTGAAGGGGCCAGTCTGCCAGTTTTGTTGACCAACACGGCGCAACTATTCACATGTGACTATTGAGTCCTTTAAAGACAGTTTATGCAAATTAGAAACAGGTTTTTTTTTCAAACTTCATTTGATTTATTTAACTTACAAAGTGCAAGATGAGTGAGTGGCTACCATGTTGGACAGAGCTGACAGTACTACAGTGCCTTGTGCAACTTGTATTTGATGGATGGAGGAACAAATGATTACTTTAATCAAGGTATAATTTATACTGCTAAAGTATTGAGAGTTCACAAGAATATCATTTTTTTATCTGGATGAGCAGGGCTACTTTCCTGTTGCTGAATATTCTGGAAGAACTTTCTTGCTTCAGAAAAGAATAGCAAATGCTAATTAGTAATCACACAAACAAGCTCTATATTTAGGTCTTGCTTATTTTTCGCTCGGTATAAATTCATTCTGACTCTGAGGTCAGCTTCTTTTGTTTCTCAGAAGAAAAATATCCCTGTAATGTACATGTTTTATTTAATGGTGGGTTCTCATTATGACATTTCCCTTCAGGAATGGAAGAGAAAGAGATAGGTTATTGTCAATGCAGCCACGAGCAAAGCCAGCCATCCTCCAAAGACTGAAGAGAAATGTCAAAAGGGATTAATCATGCCTTGCAGATGTGTGGACATCTCCCTCATATATTGAGGGAGATATATTTAAATACTTGAAGACCATTATGAGCTAGTTGAGGGCTTAGCAGCCTTGAATAACATGATATCAGTAGCTATGTGACCTTCATTGCCTCAATGCAAATGCAGAAATAAGTCATTGATGTTTCATCTGAATGGAGGTTGCTTTTAAGAACATTGAGCTTTTTCATTTTTTAATTAAGCCAGTCTTAGAAAGACAAATGTCACATTTTCTCTTATCTGTGGATCCTACATTTTATATAGATACATAAAATCAAGTGTGCATATATATATATAAATCATATATTCATATGTGATATATATGGTATCATATATGTATGTGTAAAACAATCTAGGGAAATCAAAGGGGACTAATGGGAAGGAGGAGGAAAAGAGGGAAAGGAAGGGGTAAGTAGATGAAAGGAGCACACTCAGAGTGCATTATTCTTGTGCTTGAAATGTTCTTATGAAACCTAATATCATGCGCAATGAATATACACCAATAAAATAATATTGAATATATTTATGCTGTTGCATTTGTCTCTTATTGCTTTGTGTCTTCAAAGTATCACATTTGAATAAAGTCCTACTGTTTTTGGAGCCTTCTACTCTTTCAAGGATGACACTTTAAGAAAGCAAACTATAAAATGGAGTCATAAGGAGATTCTCAAGAAACTGGGGAAGAAGCACATTATATTCAACATAACATAGAAGCATGGAGCCTCAAAAAAGAGTCACCTGACAACTTCCCAGTAATCAGAAAAGCCAGATACAAAAGGACAAATATTATGTAACACCAACTATATCCATCTAGAGGGGGCAAATCTGTGGAGGTGAAGGAGAGATAGAATTAACACTTAATAAGTATGGAGCTTCTTCTAGTTGAGGTGATGTGGCTTTAGAACTAGATAGTAGGGGTGGTTGTCCAACACTGTGACTGTAAATAATGATACAAAATAGGGTATTTCAAATTGGTGAAAATGGCACATTTTGGGTTACATATATTTCATATATTTTACCATAATTAAGAGCAAAGATAGGTAACTCAGTAGATCTCACATTAAAAAAACTGAGATATACTTGGGGTCAACCAGCCAAGTATATCTTCAGTAAAGGTGTGCCTAACAGTGCCTACCTTTGTCCACGTGTAACAGTCAGGGTTAGGTAGGAAAGGCAAGCTAATACGGTACAGGAGGTTAGTGGAGCTGACAGAAGACAAGAAGTCTACACAACCATGGGAGAAGTCTGCAAGGCCAGGAGGCAGATGTTAGATAATCCTAGAGAGTGTCACCAACTTTCTTGTTGAAGCACTGGCTGGAGGATATATTGAACCTTGTGAGGAAATCTGAGGAGTGGAGCGTATCCTAGTGACAGTGGGACAATCAGTTCATGAGACTGACAAGCTATGGCTCAAAGCAGAAGTGTGGGTTACAGCTGAGCATGGTGGTGGTGGAGTGTGTAAGCCATCACTAGTCATCAGGGCCCTGGGAAGGAAAGTCAGTTTAGGAGCAGGGGAGGAAGGCCAACACTTGTTGGAAGGTGACTGCTATCTCTGTGTCCATCACCATAGTAATAGCCACACGGTGCCGCATGAGACACAGCTCTATTTCACTCTTTTCTTCCGGACCTCATGTATTTTTTCCTTTGCCAGTTCTGACTGTGAAAGATGTAGTGAGGAGGAAAGCTAACATGAATAGCACAGTGTTGCCTTTCTACGTCACTGCTCATTTCTAGATACAAAGCCAAATGGCATTGAATATGTTTCTTAAATATGAATATGAATAGAAAGCTTTTCTCTGCTTTATTCTTGTCCTGTTCAGGTGAATAAAGGATTGAAAATTGACTTTTAAGAGCCAAGAATGTTTTACTCTTCCCTTCTGACACCATTAATTTGCTTCACGGTAATTGATGGTAGAAAAAGATAACATGTTGTTACTCCCCATCACGCCAGGCTGAGTCACAAGGCTGTCACTCCATATTCTCAGTTCGACTGTAAAGCATTAGCTATCAGTAAATTGAGAAGTTCCGAAATTGGCTGTCTTTGCATAATGCCAAATATCCAGAGGTAGAGTTTTGTTTGCATGATAAAAACTTGGAAACAACCACAATATCCATCATCAGAGAAGTGGGAAATAAACTATGTAACAAATATGAGATGGGATACTATGTAGCCTTGAGGGGGATATAAGACACAGTACTAATTATGGAATCACATCATGTCATTTCTTTAAGCAAAAGACAATGCAAGAGCAATAAGGATGTTTGTTCAATGTTCTGTTGAACCAAAAGAGGCATATAATGTCTTTTATCTCTGGAGAAAGTGACATGGGATAGGAATAATCTGGGGGAAAATATGTCATGCCTGACTTCTGTGTGTTTGATTGATAGTGTGATGATCAGTTTTCACTGTCAACTTGACACAGTATAAAATCATGTGGGATGAAAGTCTCAATGAGGAAGTGTTAAGATAATGTTGGCATGTCTGTGTGTCTATGAGTAATTTTCTTAAAAGGGGTCAATTGAAGTGGGGAGACCTATTTCAAATAGGTATTTCATGGGCTGGACCCTGGACTGTGTAAAACAAGCTGACCAAGCTGAACGAGGCATTCGTTTCTCTCTCTGTTCTTGATTGCGGGTGTGATGTGACCAGATGCTTCACTGACTTTCCTGTAATGATGCGCTGCACCCTGGGATTGTGAGCCAAGTAAACCCCTTTCCCGCTAAGTTGCTTTTGCCAGAACAAAGCTAGGGCGGACAGGTGGCTAGATGATGATGCATATAGATAGACAGATGACAGACAGATACATAGGTGATGGGCAATGGTAGACACAATAAAGAATAAATGAGAGGGAGGAGATAAATGGCAAATTGGTATGTGTTGGCAGGTAGACTCGCAATAGTCTGCCTCATCACATAATGAACTCTGATATATTTTACCCTTTTCTCTTGGTATTAAAGATGGTGAAGAGAATCTTTTATCTCGATCAGTACCGTAATTAGAGAAACAAATTGGCCAATGTATCAAAATACACAAATATGAAAGAAACATTTTAAAAGGTCCTTCCTCTGTGCTCATTGTATCCCTCATTATGGCAGTCTCTTTTGTGGATGCTTTTACATTTTGTCGTATGAATGTAGAGCGGTGGGAGAGATCAATTGCACTTCAAGTGCTTCTTTTCCAAGACACCATCATTCTGAACTACTGAAGGAGATCCTCCCTTCTGACCATCAGAGTCAGTTCTTTAAGAAAGCTGGGGGTGGGGCTAGGAATATGGCCCAGCGGTTAAGAACACTGGCTGCTCTTCCAGAGGACCTGGGTTCAACTCCCAGCACCCACATGACAACTGTCTGTAACTCCAGTTCCAGGGGATCTGACACCCTCTCACCAGTGCACATAAAGCAAAGCTAAATAAAGTATTATTTTTTTTAAAAAAAGAAGGGGGCAATGCTATTATATCAAGGTTAGTTAAGAGGCTTATTCTGCCCCTTCACTGTCTCTGGACCACCTGCTACAGAAAGCTTAGATTTGCTGTGTTTCTCCTTTATAATTTATTTTCTCTTCATTCTTCCCAGATGTTTGACAGATGCCTAACTTCTGGGCTCCATCAAAAAAAAAACAAAAAAAACATGCTCTTTTAGTACTGGAGTACCTGACACATGGGCAAATTACATTTTCCATGAACTTCTATACAAATCAGAGCTTCAGGAAAAGACCACATCAGTGTGGGCTTTGGGTTGATAGTACAGATAGTGTAAGGGCAAGACTCTGGGAAGGAGAGGGAGTTCTCTTAACACAAGCATTGCGACTCCCACCCTACTCTTCCTGACACTTTATTAGCTAATGTTCACATCCAAAACATTTGTCAGTGTTCATTACAGAAAGAGCTGGGCACGATCCCATGACAGGGACTCTCTCTTCGATTAACTTTATTGAGCATCTCCTGGTTACGGTGCAGAACTAAGCACTGAAAGGTTAGATTTTGGTATCTTTTAAAAATGGAATTCTTTCCCCTAATGAATCCTGCCCATGCACTTTCTTCCTTTAGTAGTTTAGCTGTGTGTAAAGGGAGCTTCATTCACTCTTCTTGAAATATAAGATCTCCTACCAGTACCGTGCAATTCTTTCAGTTTCCCAAGGAAGAACAGCACCCTGGAGCTGAGCTCTGTATTGACAGATAGACATCTGCTTCTGAATCCACTCTTATTATTTCTTGTTAAGTTTATGGAATAAGAAATTGGCTCAGCATATCTTTATCTCATTACAATTGGCTTATTTGGAGGAACACTGATGAAATGAATGGACAAGTTTGATGCTCTGGCCATCTGCATCTGCATCTTATACCTTCACGTTCTTCCAGGCAAAAAGCTTCTGAAGATTGGGGGAGGTCAGCACGTCCATACATCTCTTATTACACTAACTTTGTCTCGCTCAATCCTAGCTGTCCCTGACTTCTCACTCTTCTTTCTAATGCAGGGCTCTGTCACTTGCTGGTCCCTCTATCTAGAATGCTTTTCCTAAGGGAAAAAGCATGGCCCACTCATTTGCTTCCTGTTGGTTACTGTCCAATTGTCACTGTCTTGTGAGACACCCCATTTTAGCCTACAGCTCAAGCACTTTCTATCCTACATCCTTGCTTGATTTTTTCCCCCCAAGGTTCTTCACCTTTTAACTGGCACAAGCTACCAGAGGCAATTCTAGTTCTCATTCTCTCCATTATAGATGGGCAAACCTTAGACACTACCCTGAAGACATGAAGGAGAGTCCTCTCAAAGGAAGAGGATTCGGAACTTATCCATTAACCACTGTTATGCCCTAAGCATTTTATGTTTTGACTGCTATCACAATGCCTGCCTAGTACCAACATGGCTCCACACACAAAACAGTGTATGGAGATTACTCTACTGCCTTCTGGGCCATCTCCTTGTTGGTTCCATCCATCTGACTACCATAGGAACCTCTATATTAACTCATGATGATTCATTGTTGGGTGTGGGAAAAAAAACTCTTGCTAAAGTTGAACAATGAAAAAAAATCCTCCTTCAGAAGACTTAGACTCTGTAATAGGAGATCCAGACCCAGTTCCTCGTGACACCATTGAGTAAATGTGAAAACTTGGGAGCTGCTGTTGGCAAGCCGAGGTTTCATTGTGCAGACTGGCAAACAGAGAGTTGGTCTGTGGCCAAAAGAGAAGAGGAAGCACCATGCATGAAGACATGGGAAACTTAGTGCAGGCTTCATGCTCTTTGATTCTCTATTACAGTTCATTTGTGAGAGTCAACTAGGCACCTAGCCTTGAGTGTTCAAATCCGCAATCATCCATACACTACATTCTCCTTCAAAATTTCTGTAGATGTTATTTTACTACTTGTTAAGGAACAAGTTGCTTCAAATAGTATTGATAGAAACCTAATGAGGTAGCTACTGCTTCTTTAATATTCCAAATGTGGAAGTGTTAGGAGGATTTTGTGCTCTGTAGAATCACTGTTAGAAAGTGGCTTAGCTGGGTTTGCCTGCTATTATTTGAATAAATTCGATGTTGCCGAGCTCATATAGACTCCCAGTATAGGATTTAACCAAGTCCAGCTACTTCGATGCCTTGTCTTTTTATAACTTGTGTTGATATTTTTACAGACACAGCGTGGACAAGCTCAACCTGCCTCCACATGTGCAGCAACCAGCTTCAACTGGTATCCATGTTCACTCTTCTTGCCTCCTGGTGGTTATTTAAGCAACAGACTTCCAGGAAGAGAAAAATCAACACCAGCATTGAAGTGGGGTCTAGAGTGTGGTGTGTAAAGTGTCTCCATGATGGGCAGAAGAGAATGAGCTAAAAAAAAAAACTGTCACGATCCATGTAATACACAGTGACTTCAGAAAGAAGTGTGTGCATAGGTGTGTGTGTGTGTGTGTGTGTGTAAGAGAGAGAGAGAGAGATGGAGAAAGGAAGAAAAATCAGAGATAGGAGAGAGACAGATATTTTCCAACTCTGTTAAAAAGTGCCAAATATTGGAAGGCTCTTTGGAGCTGACTAAAGTATAAAGCACAGCCTGCTCTTCCATTTAAGCATATCACATGTTTGTGACAGCCAGGTAGGATTAATGCCCAAATGCTGACCCAAGCTACATCTTTAGAGGCCCCGCTGTCAGGATTTGTTTGTTTTGACCTATTCTCATTTTCTCTGCCTCTGGTTAATGATTCATAAGTAACACCTTGGTAACTTGGTAACAGGCTAAAGTGTTCAGTCTCTCTGTTCTCTTTACAGCTAGGGGGTAATCCTGAGCCTGGGGACAGTCATACCACCCTTGATTACAGCTGCACTCAGGACACTGTTGGAGCTGAAAGGAGGTTTGTTCAATGAGATGGCGGGTCCCCAGCCTGACACCCTGATGACAGCTGCTCTTCCCTTCCCCCACCCCCTTCTCTCTCTCACCCTGCCTCCCTGCCTCCTTAGCAGGATATTTATGTAAGCACCACGGAAAAACAATAAGAAATGAAATGCTGGGCCCAGCAGGGTGGTGGGGCACACTGCCTCACACTGAGGGAGCAGCCCCAGAACTGCCAGGATGAGCCCATCACTCTCAGGAGATGCCCTCTTCCAGGGTTTATCCCATCATCACTGTGCTGTGGGGCATGCGCCCTTGTTCCTGGATGGAGAAACTGCCAACCCTAATACCTAGCTTAGAGGGAAACAAGAGGAGGTTGTGATTTGGGAGGTATCTTTTTAACTACAAAATGCCACACAAGGGTAAAGGACTGTCATTTCTATTGTTCTTCCCCTGTACTGGAGACTCCTGCCTCCCACACTCCGCATCTACTGAAAGCCCGGGTCTTCTTAAGGAGAGAAGGAAGGCTTCATTCAGCATCTCTTTCTGAATGACAGCAGCTCCTGAAAGGAATCAGCCAATATTTATGATTCACATGCAAAAATGTGTCATACATACTTAGCCAACTTCTCATGAATTCCTTGTGCCTAGCAACCAAAACAGAAAGTAGGAACATATGGGATTGTGGTTATCTGATACCAATTTGTTCTGAATGAACATCAAAGTTACCCGCCTTTTCCAAATATGAATCTAATACAATCATCATTGCTTGTGAGTGGGAAAAATAATGATCCTCCTACTTGTATTTTAGTAGTTATTTCTTTCCATCTTTATTCCTGGCAAAGAGGAAGGACCACAGATGCCAGTACACATGCCCCTGACTAGATAGTGCCCTACCTTTTCTAATACAAAACCTTTAACATCCAGATTCTTTCCTCCCTATTGGACACCTTGTCTCAAACATTACAGGAGTGGTAATTTTCTCTGGAAGGAAGCATGTGACAATTTGTTCCACCTCAGGCAGTGAGCCCTAGAGGTGAGTCTAAAAGAAGAAAGCCAGAGCACAAACTCCTTTTCTGTAGGCTACTATCTGGAGGGTGCCTCTGTTTGGGTGGGGGTGGTTTCTAGCTTGCCATGAGGAAGAGCTTTTGAGCAGGGAGAGCTGTTGGACGAGCGGCATCTTCCACAAGGGGAAAGCTATGGTCTTCAATAATGGCTGGGACAGTCAGCCTGAAAGGAGGGTGCACAAACTTGGGAGTATACAAGAAGCTGGAGTAGCATGAAAAGCCTGTCAATCTAGGGAGCCTGCAGATCTACAAAAGAGCTGAGCTGTTTCATATCCCAAAGCAAGTTTCTCCTGATAGAATCGCTTGAATGGATTTAGAAAAGGTCTCCTCTAAGAGAAAAAAGTAGGTGGAAATCCTAGAGGGTTATTGATTGGAAACAAGGAAAGAAAGAAAGGGACGGGAGAAGGGAAGTACTAAGAAAAGGAAGGGGACATGTTGCTTCTCAGACATGTGCCCCACATGACAATGACTTGAGACTCAGTCTGACATAGGCTGAGATATTTTGGAAATTTTCAAGTATTTGTAGAGCGCATCTTTCTGAGGGTCTCCCTAACACACCAATCATCTCATACGGAGCATAGCCAATCTAGGCATAACTTGTACACCACATATATTCATTGCCCAACTGACATGTGTCCTTCAGCTTCAGCTAGAGCATCCTAAGCAATGGTAGTGGGATGAGTGTTGAACTGTACCCCATGCTCTCCTGTCGCATATGCCTCGATTCTTTATTTCGGTCCTCTATGTCCTAGTCTCCCCGAAGTCATTTTAGAACTCTGGGGCTTTGCATTAGCTCACCTCTGTCTTTGGGTCCTTGGTCAAGACAAGATCGTCAGTCTCACTGTAGTTTATGAATAGAACACTTTTAGTAACCGAGGCAAGACTGGGCCTATTCAGGATTGATTTGACCATGGACCATTTTAGCAACCGGAGATTTAGAGCTAGAGCAGGCTTTGATTTGAAGTCTTTCTTTGCACCTGGCTGTCTGACACTGAAGAGCAAGTGATTTCAGAGCTCGCTTCGGCGATGTGAAACAGCTATTTTCTATCCTATTTATCCTTGCAGAAATGGAGAGTTATTTAGGTCTTGTAGCAGAGTCATGTTCTGAGGAAATAAGAAGAGATTTCCTCCATAGGTCTTCCCTGGATGCTTCTCCTTCAGCAAGAAGCCTGGTGTACTGGCTGCTGGGCCTTCTTCTTTTCCCAGAGTGGGATTCCACTGTGTGCTCTCAACACATGACATATTCCATTGAGCTAGCAGTAGGAGTTATGTAACAGGACAGCGATGAACTATGGGATGCGGAAAGAAATGGTCTTCCTTTCCCAAATGCTTTCTTGCATGTTCTTAGTATCCTCTTACACAAAGGGCTGGATGTGACAATGACCAAACAAAACCGCCTAGCTTCTCATTAACAGATAATCATTACTGCAATAGAGAAGTAACTTGTAGCAAACTCTTAGGCATGTCTCAGGCACCATGATGAACTCTTGAAAGTAATCAAATTTAAAACTTCCAATAACCCAATGAAATCGATGATTTTATTATTCTTACTTTACAGATGTAGAAAGCAGGTCTTAGGCAGGTTCAATAACTTCCTGAATCACACAACCAGATAGGGAAAGAGCCAAGATGTTAATTCAGTGTCTGACCTATTGGTGGGCTCATCAAAGACAGATTGAACACAATGAAGTTTAAACAGTGAGAGATGGCCATTGGGTAGTACTATATTATTAGGATCTTGGGTATTTTTATAGTTAGCATCTAAAACTATATTTGCAGCTACTGTCTGGCTGCCTGTCATTTATCTCCACAAAGTGGGCAGGTAGGGAAGCAAGAGTTCACTTTCCATTACCCCTTTCTTCTTTTTAAAATTAAAAAATATCTTGCAAAGTATCCTGTCATTTTTTAAAAAAAAACAAAGCATTGCATTTAAGAAAGGTAGCACCCTTGCCCACAGTCCCCACTTTGCTAATGTATTATCTTTCCTACCCAGTTCCTTAAAAAAGAATTCCTTACATCATTGCATTTTCTCACCTAGGAAATTCTTTTTAAAGTAACAGCCACCCTCCTCTCAACACCCTGGGACCCCAGGAACACCAGAGAGAGGTGAGGTAAAGAAAGCAAACAACCAAAGTGAGGACTAAATACCTGCTGAGCTCATTAGCACCCAGGCTCCCAGAAACAAACTGCTATTTTTATCAAATATACCTTCACTTAAATTTCAGAGATACTTGGAAAAAAGAATCCAAACCCACACAAAGGCACCTTTAGAAATGTTTGTTCCTCCTAATAAAGACTGGCGGTCTTAAGTGTTCTTCTCACCCCGTTCTTATGCTCAGACGTGCAACATATGGCCCTTGAAAGGGGCCTGTGTGAGTATTCGCATTTGCTGACTTGTGGAGCTTCCCTCTCAGTCACTGGCTTTTTGGCTTCAGCTCAGATCCAGTAGGAAGCATTTCAAACCCCTGTGACTCAGATGCTGAGCCACCTCTGTGACCTGGAGCTGGAGCTTCACCCCTTAGGACAAACCAGCTAAGCTCCAATCTCTTAGTCTGGTTCCAATGAGATGACTCCCTTATCCCTGCCTAGCTCTTGTCCAAGACATGGCTGCATTTAGCTTAATGAAAGCCTGCCTATACTTGTGTGTTTTCTCATAGGGCCTTTAGAACCAACCCCTGGGTAGGTGATGCATTATGTTCAACCTCAATCTTTGAGACAAGACTTTCACTTCAAACTTATGAGTCACTGGCACTGAAGGTCTCTGTACTGACAACTTGTATTAGAAAGTTAATTCTTGGCACTCACATGTGTGTGCATGCATGTGCACATACACACATGCACAGAAACTGACTTACATGACATGCACTGATTGCTTTATGTGAAACAGAAAGATGAATCTCTAGGCTGCAGAAACGACTCAGTGGTTAAAGGGCTTGCAGCATAAGTGAAGACCTGAGTTTGAATCCCCAGAATCCACGTACAGCCAGTAGCATAATTCTGTGTAAGCTCAGTACCTCCATGGGGAGGAGTTAGGTAGAGAAAGGTGAATCCGTGGAGGCGCAGAGGCTGGCCATCTTGTGTGTTCAATGACAAACAGTGAGAGCCTCTCCCTCTCACAAGGTGAAAGGGGAGAACCAACATGAAGGTGTGCTTTGGCTTCTGTGTGAGTCATGGCAGATGTGTGCTCAGCCTCATGTGTACGGACCAACATGCAGGTATCACACATGCACACATAAACTCCCAAATTACTTTTGTCTTCACCCTCTGTCTCAAAACAAAATATGTAAAGAGTGCTTATGTCTTCCTATTATATAAGCTTACTTTGCTAGAATTACAAAGATTATCTGCTCTTTGAATAATTTTATTGACTGCTCATAGATATCTTTTTAAGAGCTGAAAAAAAGTGTACTGACAACGTTAATTCTCTTGGTGTAAAAGCTATAACTCATAGCAACCCAGATATCCACAGCTAAGGAGTTGCTCGAGTAAACTGTGGAACAAACATGCCCATTAATCAATCAAAATTATGTTACAGGTACGTTGACTGACATGGAAGATGTTAGTCCATGTCTAAGTGGGAAAAGTATTACAAACCATATATACACAGTGTGGCCTTAACTCTGCAGACATCTTATCTGTGGCCAAACCTAGCAGTGGCCTACATAGGTACACAACAATAGACAGGCACAATTCAGTAATGGCTCTCTGTGAGTGCATTTTTTATTGTGCTTTTCTCTGTCCTGGATATATATTACTTTTGTAATGATGTGAAAATAAATGTCACTGTTTGAAGAGACAAGTAGGACTTTAAGCTTCCTTGCCCATGTGTGAGCTCCTAGAAGCCAGCTGGTATGACTGCAGGTGAGGCCTGTCTGCTTCTCCGGGATACGCACTTCAGTTTCTACGTGGTTACATTCCAGTCTCCGTTCATCGCAACAAGGATCACATGATGGGGGTCAAGGAGAGTGTGGCAGAGGCCTTACTCTCATATGTTGGCTGATGGGGAAGCAGACAGTATGAGGGCTGAAGTGGGTTCAGGCTATAACCTTAAAAGGGCCACCTTTCAGGAGCCAGCTTCCATCAGCCTGGCCCAATGACCTACAAAAACAGTTCAATGTGCCTGAGACTGGATGTTCAAACACTTGTGGCTATGGGGGACATTAGGGACAAAATCATCACAGTGTTCTTAGTGCTAACTCAGTGGTGAACAACTGAAAAGACTCTATCCAGTAAATACATAAATGAATCCACTGACTGTCTTTCATGGAAAGCACAGCAATGGAAAGGAAAAAAACAGGAAGAAAGACAATTTTAGTAATTGCCCTGAAACATGGATCAATAAATATGCATCACAGGACAAGCAGTGATCCCCCCCCGCCGCAGAAGAGACGGGCCATCAGAGAATTTTGGTGAGGAGAGATGAGAGGCACAGAAATATTTCATGGCTTAGAGAGCCTGGGACCCATCAAGGACCATTATGTTACCCAGACATTCTAAAAGGAAAACACCAAAACATTGTTTCTCATGGTATGCCGGGAGTAGAGATGTCTAACGTGGTACTAGACATAGATTTACACAACAGATAATATACATACAACATGGGCCCAGGACCATAGAAAATTTCCCTTAAGTTCATCATCTGATGTAGACTAAGGCCAAGAGATTCGTATGATAGAGTTGACAAGCTAAGTGCTTACCTAAAACAAGATTCACATAACCTGTGCCTAGAAATAGATCTGGGCTTTGAGTCTGAGAACTCTGCCAACAACAGCTAATGGCCCTTGTCCATTCCAGGGTAATCTTTCCTGAAGTCCGAGATATCCATTTTCTTAATCCTACCCTGCCTCGACTTCCATCTAGCCCAGAATTCTTTCTATAAACACGCTTTCTTGAACCAAGTTGCATCTATGAAATGAAAGAGTGACTGGAACCATCTACTTCTCTGTCTGCCTCAAGCTTGTGTGATCCTATACCTTTAACTGCTTATATAATCAATTAGCATTTGTGAGACCTCATTTTATGCCAAGCACTACAAAAAGAAATAGGAGGGCCTTTGAAAGCCGTGTGGTCTTATGCAGTATTAAATGTATAAAAAAGAATTTTGGGGGTGGAGAGAGAGCTCTGAAGTTGGAAGTACTCACAGTTCCCAGCATCCACACTGGGTGGCTCACAACCACCAGCACCTCCAATTCCAGGGAATCTGGCCTCCTTAGGCACCTGCATGCATGTGGTACACATAAGCTCAAGCACATACATACTCTTTTTTTTATCTTAAGGAGAAATAAAAACCTTTAAGTGGAGAGGGGAAGGAAGAAATGTACTGGAGATGTGACAAGAAGAATGTGAGATGACCACACGCCAGGCTTCCTGTGACGTCACCTGACAGCTGTCCTGTAATGTGAGAACTTGGTTTCAGTATGGGATGGATAAGCTTGAGTCTGACCACGGTCACACAACAGCTATATGACCTGGTGGGTGGCTGGGACGTCTGGATGTATTAAGTTCTTCATCTGAAAATGGGTCTAATGATTATCAGCACTCTCTGCCCAGGCCTGTGGCTGAGAACCGAGTGAGGTAACTCCTGTGACTGTGAAACCCAGTGCATAGTAAACTTGCATCTGTTTGTCATTACCGAGCTCCTCAATAGACTCTTCTGGCCATTCAGATTTCATATAAAAAGTCACTGCGAATTCTTTTCATTGTCCCGGAGAAAATGAAAAATGAAGAGAAAATACAAAATTGTGCAAGAAGGAAGATGTTCTTTGGAGAAGGCAATAATTTGCAAAACTATGGGCCCCCACCTGGAGGCAGGTACAACAGATAAAGCTCCCTAGATCCAATGTCTCAGAGGTATCAAAACTCACCAAGTCTATATTTAGGTACCCATATCTTCCTATTGGCCACAGTCGCCCGCAAATACAAACATTTCAGTGCACAAAGCAGCAATTTCCAGAAAGATTTTCCTTTTAGAAGAGGTAGATTCTACAAAGCTTAATCGGTCTAAGTGGTTCTGAAATATTGTATCAATTTACATCAGGAAGGTCATCATGAAGAATAAATACAGGATTCTGTTCCATGTGTGGGATTTAGCTGACTAACTCCCACTAATGTTAGTGGGGCCATGCTGCCAAATCCCCAACCATCACCCTGGATATTTGCTCCAGTCCCTTACTGTTGAGATTGAAATGTGTTTTCCAAATCAAAGCTGATCCTGAGATGGGTGCAATGAGCCTCTGCATAGTGAGACAGGACAGTGTGACTGCGCCTGGGGACCTGGCACAGCTCAAAACAGCAGTGAGAGGCTGTGCTGAAAGATGTCTTCTCACATTGTCTGCTCAGATCTGCATGGCTTCCCTTACCCTGTGCGTACGCAGTCCACTCGCTTTCCAGACTCACTTCGCACTTCCTATTATAAACCTCAGGGGAAATACCCCTCCTTCTATCCTCCACAACTTCCCCAGACAGAAGTCTGATCTCTGTGGGTCCCGAACTTCTCTTTGGAGTTAGACGTTCCTAATAACCCCTTTATGGTGAGATTTTTCTATTCCAGTGTGGCTGAGATCATGTTTTTCTCCAAGTGATGAAAGTTCCTAGCTCTGCAGCATAAGCCTATGTCTCTCCAGCCTCCCTCCTGGTCCCAGGACCACAGGCCCAGATCCTCTGCTACCACCCAAACATTCTGCACAGCTCCTTAACTGACACTGAGAATGGGAATAGAGTTAAACTTCTCAGACCCCTTCTACCTGATCTGAATCTACACCAGGTCCCAGACCTTATCTCTGCTGCTGACCCTAACTCACACCCAGGCTGGTCATCCTCAATGAACCAATACCAGGTCACAGCTTCTAGGGAATTATCCAACTTCAGTCTATGCACCTGGTTAGCTAACAGTGGCTCCCAGTCACTGTCCTGTTCCAGGCCAGGCTGGCTGTCCACAGGGAAGGGGGCAGGTGCCCAGCAGCTGCCCACTAAACTGTGTTGGGATAGCACAGGACTTTCCTCACAGATGGCAGACAGCACTTGCCATTCATGGAATGAAGGCTGGTCTGAGCTAGGAGTCCCCAGACTTTCTCATCATCTTGACAAAACAGCAGCAAAAACAAAACAGAACAAAACAAAGTAGCAAAAATGTTCAGTGAAGTTTTCTTGTGCCTTGTTGATTGAAGCTTTTCTGCTCCCCTTCATTCCCATAACCCAGCTACACACACATGTGCGTGCATACACACACACACACACACACACAGCTGATGAGTCTGAGTCTTCATTTAGTTAAAACTCTCATTTACATAAATGCTTAGTGGAACTTGAAGCCACTACAAACATTCTTCCTTTAACTCCATCTCTCTTGGCTTCCTAACACCACCCCTCCTCTCCTGTCCACTCCAGGCTGCTCCCTGCCCAGACCCTTGTGTTCCATGGAAATCCCAACTTGGGGCCATGGCTACTTTAAAGACCTTGAGAATTCCTGCCAGTCATCCATCTGTAGCTTCTTGTCGTGAACCCCAGATGCATTTAGCATGGTCTGTCATGAGAGCCTCACCCTTCCCTTTCCATCCTCTACGTAACTGATTCTTAAGACCTTGTGTTACTGTTTCAGGCTCACCAGGTTTTATCCCTGAGTGGAAAAGTGAATGATGGTGATTCTTAGTTTATAGCACCCATCAGTTTTGAACGGCAGCGTGGAATGAAGCAAAGGAATTGACACATTTTTCTCCATTACTATTGACTGAACATTTGATCTTTCCACCTGAGAAGTTGCTTTTTCATAGACCTCAAGTACTAAATTTAGTGGTATTATCCTTGTTTCTTCAGGTTTCCTGGCTCTGCTCCAGGAAACTTGGTTGCCCCGGGGCAGTCTGATATATCCCCATTGTCCTGATGTTCCATTCAATTACCTACTTTGCCCTTATTCTCAAAAGTGGCTCCATTTAGGCCTTACCCTCTCTAAGGAGCAGATGGAGTAGGGGAAAGAGGGGGAGCAGGAGAAGAGGGAAAGGGAACTGGGATTGGTATATAAAAAATGAATGAATGAATAAATAAAACTAATTATGAATAAGGTATCCTTCCAAATTATCATGTAGAAGCTCTGACACCAGCATATCAGAATGTTGCTGTATTTGGAGATAAGGCTTCTAACTGTAATGAATTCAGAAGATCACTATAGTCAGGCCTGGTGACCTACACCCTCCCTACATGTGAGAAAACATGAGTTTGGGGTAACTCAAGACCATCTAGGCTACGGGATGAGACCCTGTCTCATTCACACACCTCTGAGAAAAAGTGAGTTAAAAACGAAGCCCAAGGCAACCTGACAGTATCCTCAGAAGAGAGGCTGTTGAACACAGAGAACTTGAGAGGTGTGCACATCCAAATGAATTTCACATACACAGTGAGACTGTAGC
The DNA here is from genome assembly GCA_001685095.1 of Ellobius talpinus. NCBI lineage: Eukaryota > Metazoa > Chordata > Mammalia > Rodentia > Cricetidae > Ellobius > Ellobius talpinus. The sequence continues at coordinate 5,927 of LOJH01003677.1, read as the reverse complement.
CTTCATGAAGAGGACACCAACCCACCAACACCTTGGCTTGGGCTTTTACCCTCTAGAACCGTAAGAAAACAATTTCTGCTGTCTGCGTCACTCTGTTATCCTTTATCTTGGCCCTGGCATACTAAAATAGTCAAACCAAAGTTGCTAACGAAATATAAATTAAAATAACCCCAAATAGTGTGTCCTAAGTGACACTACACCACTCTCTCCTCCAGGACATTACTACTTTCCAAGGAACCCACTGCTATGAGTGGTGCTTTAGGACGTGCCCTTTTCTGTGTCCAGAGGTCACAGACTTGGACTGTTATCATTCATATTTGTGACCTTTTAGATATCTGAGGACCGACAAATGACTAGTTATGTACTTTCAGGTTTTTTTTTTCCTGAGACTAAGTAACTTAATCCCTCCAAGCTACTTGCCAAACTTTTAAACCCAGTTCATGGACCACCACTCCACTGCTCCACCCATGCACACACACACACATGCACACACACACATGCATACATATTTGTGCATGGACTTAAAGCTAACCAAAAAGCTCAGGAATTTAAAAGACTATATGTCATTGGCATCCTTTCTCAAAATAAAGATTAAGGTCACATCTATCACACAGCTATGTGAACCATCAAACCATCCATGTAATGTGTTCATGAGATAAAAGGCGATACATTCTGTGGGGCATCTACATACTAAAAGGATGCTTTCTCTCCGTGAGTTAGCATGAGTTACTAACCCTTGCCTTGCTTGTGTTTCGAAACACCAAACACCTGCAATAGATGAGCTTCACTGATGGGGGAATGTGTTCCTACCAGGAACCACTCCTCTTTTAATCCTACATCGAGGCATAAATACAACAGACCTTGTTTTCCACACAGATCCCCATTTCTTTCACACCCAAGCATATGCTAAGAGTGCTTAAGCGACACTCTTCCTTCAGCTCTGGGAGGTGTCTTGAAACATTTTTAGCTTACCAAACACAAGGCAGAGGAGAATCTGTTTCTTTACTCAAGGATAATCATCTTCAACCGCTTATTTATACTGCAGATGAAAACCTATAGATTGAAATAGACACATTTTCATTCTAAAATTGGCATTGACATGGCCATAGTTAAAAGGTGTAACCATTGTGTTGGAAAAACAACCACCCCGGGGAAATTCTACACTGTTTCCTGCTGTTCAAACCAAGTGCTCATTAAGATTAGAACATGTATAAAGATAAAGAACAGAGGAAGAACATTAGCCTACAGAAACAGGACCACACATAGGAAAGACGAGAAACTATAAAATGATTCAGTTAGAAAGGTCTTATGATGTATTGACAAGAGATCCATCCCCATTTAAAGATTCAGAGAAAATGCCTATTTAAAAAGTCTAGAAGAGTGTGGTGTGATACTAGGGCAGCTAACCATCCTAGCTGTTTAAGTCTGTCAACATTAAATCGGATTGGAGATTCTGTTCTTCAGCTGCACTAAACACATTTTAAGATCTCGGTAGTCTATATGTAGCTGCCTGTTTCAAGATTAGATGCTATCACTGCAGAAGTCTTACTAGACAATGCTAGTCTAGAGGAAGCCTTTTGATGTCTGTTTAGACACCAGGTTCTAAAAGGGCCAGGGGTTGAACAGTGTACCTGCCAACTGTGACAATTCACAGTGAAAAAGAGAAAAAAAAATTCTCTCCTAAATAGAGAGACTGTGGTCAGTTCAGTATCACTGACATTTGTAACCAAGAAATATACTTACACAGACAGAGAAATGGCAGGCTAAAGTCAGAAAGGAAGTTAGGACATAACACTTAAACATGCCACCATTCACATTTAGACATTCCTAAAAGTTGTCATCTTCCCTTTCTCTGCTCAAGGAGGACTGGACTTTGTTATTCATCCCTCAGATGTGTTTCATCTATTGTTCACTTCCTGTACCAAATGTCCCTCCATTGTAACATTTTGAACATTTATTTCAACAAATAGAACTCTGACCAAAATAGAAAAATGCAGCCTCTTCCCAGTTTACAAAAAAGGCAAGAATTTTATTTTAAACAAATCCTCAGTTGTATAACATACCACATCCATATCTAAATCAAAAAAACCCATAATAATAATAGTAGTAGTAGTAATAATAATAATTCAAAGGAAACAGAGGGCTTCCATAGAAACATATTATCTGAATACTACTCTTGCCCAATGCTTCAGCTAAATACACAGTGGGTGTGAAGGGTGGAATATGGCACTTAAATAAATAAGAGCAACAGAGGAAAACTGTCTCAGTCCAAACAACAGGTTTTTGAACCTTTGGTATATGTCTCAAATAAGTATTCATAAACACATATTAGCCGATAATGTTTACTTCCAGGTTTGTTAAGCCAGTGATTTTGTAAGTGTGTTTCAAAAAATAACTGATGATGTAATAAGTTGGGATTGACAAGGGCTGATTAAGGTCTCTGGTGTGAGCACACAGGTAAGTTCAAACCATGGCAAAATGATGTGCAGCTGTGTAGCACAGCAAAATTAGTTAAGAAAAAATGAGTGAGATCTGTCAGTTAGAAATTCTGTGGCTTGAGTAGATACCCTCCATTTCAACAGAAACCGCATTTGTTATCACTATCCACAGTCCATAACCTAGAAGGCAGAAATATTCCAAGGCTCATAAACACATGCTCAACAGTGAAATGACCATCTCACAGAAGTGGGGTTGATAGTCCCTCCCTCCCATCCCCCAACCCTAATAAACAGCACCAGTGCAATTTGAGTTAAAAAATTGGAAATATTGAGACATTCCTAAGGTTTTCATAATGACTAAGGGCCAGTCATATGGGGCTCTACTGCAAACCTCTGCCCTGGCCAGTATCCAAAAAGCACCCCATGTAATTCCCTCTAGCTTGCAGATGAACTGTGTTAGGGCTAATATAAGGCCAGATCAAGGAAGCAGAAAAGCTGGCATGCTATCCTGGGTTTGAGAGAAAGGGGCATGCTGATGAGGGAGAAAGATCCTCAGGGATGTTTTTTTTTTCTGCAGCCCAGGATAAAGGGATGTGCTGAGATGGGTCACAAATTTTATATCAATGAGTATTTGACTCATGCCATTCACCAGAATACAGAGCTCAGCAGAGCTAAGTCTTGCTTGGCAGCTGCGCCAGTCCACTATCATCAGGAGCAGAAAGGGCCATTAAAGAGAAAGGCCCAAGGAAGTCCAGCTCAGTCATCTTGTCACTCTTCCCAGTTGTCTCTGTAGAACTGATCGATGGTGTGACATGTGATGGCAGTTCTACCTTTCCTCTGTGTTGATCAAGACCCCTTAATATCTGCATCCTAGACCTTGACAGTGAGCATCACAGAAGTGAGGGCAGTTCTGCTCCCCTCGAGCCATCATCTGTCTTGGGGCTCCTTGCCACTCAGCAGGCCTTTGCCAAACCTGCCTTTTCACACATAGGCAGAATCACTGGACTGAGTCCTGCCGAAATTGGGAACACTGACTCGAGGCAGGTCTTTGTTACGTATCTCATAGACTGACTTTCTCTTGGCCTGGGCCCCCCGGACAGCCAGTTTGATCTTGCGCCACCCCAGATGGTTAAGTTCAGCCAGATTGAGCACCACACAAATGCTGCTCACAGCAAACATGAACACCAGAAAGACTGTCTTCTCAGTAGGTCTAGACACATAACATTCCACCTCCTTGATGCAGGGGTATCTGTTACACTCATACAACCCTGGTACACTGAAGCCATATAGAAAGTATTGGCCCACCAGAAACCCAATCTCCAGAGCATTTCGGAATACCACTTGGATGATGTAGAAGCGGGAGATACCTTCCTGTCTTCGGAGCTTGGACCTTGCTGCTGTGCGCAGCCCTGACGGGTGTGGAGTCAGCTCTTTAACCTCTAAGCAATCTGGTTCTGTCTCCTTGCTGGTGTTCTCTGTGTTCTGCAGCACCCCATTCACAATGGCATTTTGCAACTTCTTATCTTCTCGCTTGCTCCCACCACTGCCCCCAACCCCGGTTCCTCCAGGTCCCCCTATAGACTCAGTGGGGTCTCTGTCCAGGGCTAGGAAGACAGTAGAGTACCGGCGTTCTCTTTGCTTGGCCGACTGATGCACAGAATAGGTGATGAAACAGAGACTGGGGGTGCACACCATTATGATATGGAAGACCCAATAACGAATATGGGAGATGGGAAAGGCGCGGTCATAGCAGGCCTGGTTACAGCCGGGCTGCAGGGTGTTGCACACAAACATGGTCTGCTCATCATCGTACACCGTCTCCCCCACAATGGCCACAATGAGTATCCGGAAGATCACCACCACAGTCAACAGGATCCTGAGCAGAGGAAAAGGAGGGGGGGAGAGAGGTTCTCATAGGCTAAGTCACTAATGGTAAGTCCCTGATCTTTTTCAATGTTTACCAGTCCTTGGGCGGGGGAGCTGTCCACCCTTGAGTGGTACTGAACTGAGAGCCTGGAAAACAACTTTACCTCTTTGTTTTCTGTTTGGGGTTGGTAAGCCCGGTATACTTTATATTACAAAGATCTCTCATCTGCACAATTTCATACACTTTCAATGGTCCTTTTGTAATGTATATATTTCAGCTTTATATGAAGACTGTCTAGAGACTCTAAACACATCTTTACTCTGGCCAATGCAAACAAAATCTTTTACAGAGGATGTGTGTTTGAGGGTCTACACATGGGGTGAGTATTGAGCCCTACATGTGTAAGTCCTAGTCTCAACATATAAAACCTAATTGCCCATAGAAACAGTTATGAAAGCAAAATTCACATGTCTATATACATAAATAGATAGCTGCAGGTAGATACAAATATGAATAAATAAATATATATCCATATGCATACATATGTGTATATATACATAATATAGATATAACTATCCACCAAAAGAAGCCAGCTCTGTGTGTGTCTCTCTGGCATTAAGTTTTAATGGAGGACAGAGTCTAGCTTAATAAATATCTGTTAAAGAACCATGCATCTGCTGTGATGAGAAAATCCATCTCCTCACTTGCCCTTCTCAGTCCAAATGCAATTCTGCCTTCCTTGTAGAATCTATTTAGGGAACCAGATGGAGACTGGCGCTGACTCTGGAGAGTAGGGGTACCAGGACTGAGTCCACAAGTCCTTTTCTGATGACGGAAGCTTGAACCCCTTCCCCCTGCGGTGCTTTACAGAGAAAGTATGGGGGAGCTGGTCAGGAGTAACTGGAGGAAGGGGGCGTCACAGGGCTTTGGGTAATCCCTTAATGCAGGCAACACTGGCACTTGGACATAGGATGGGGAGGAGGAGGCAGAGGGCCGGCTGGGGGTCTGGAGGTCGTTAGAGATAGGAGAAGGTATTCCCAAGGGCCGCCCAACGGGCCCACTGACGGCTGGCTCAGTGCCCTTACCTCCCGATCATAGTGGAGTGCTGCTGCATCGCGGCTTCCAACAGCCTCTCCAAGATGGTCCATTCCCCCATCGCTGTGCATCCGGAGGCAGCAGACAAAGACTGGGCAGTACCGGGCACGTTCCTGGTCCTGGCCCCTCCCCGGGCCGCACCTCCTGACCGGGAGCAAATTGCCCCCAATTAAAGAAGCAAACAAAAAAAATGTTTCTTTAAAAAAAAATCCACGAGCCCCTCCCCCTTTTATTGCACTTGAAAAGGATGAGTAGGGGGAAAGCAATCTATGCGCTCTATGCGCGTCCGGACCAATGGGGCTCTTGGCGCGGTGCGGAGGAGCTGACCAGCACCTAGCTGCCGTCCGGGGGTCAGGTGGACTCCCGCAGTCTTCCGGCGAGGGGCGGGGCTGGGTGGCAGCGTGCAGGTGGCCGAGCACCTGCCCGCGGGAGACCGTTCTCTGCGCCGCCTTCCCCGCGATCTTGCAGTCTGAGGGAGGGTCGGCGCACTGTCCCCGGTGCCTGTCACTGGAGCGGGCACCTGGCGC
>LOJH01003676.1:12675-38292 GCA_001685095.1 Ellobius talpinus | reverse complement strand
TCAGGACTTGATCATAATTCTAAATTTTCTTTAGGTCCGCATAAGATTATCAGCACCCCCAACTAGCAGGAAGTAGCCTGGAAAACTATGCCCATATTCCCCAAAAATGGACTATGGATATTTTCATTTGTTTAAAAAAAAGAGGGGGAAATGGTGTGGGAGAATGGTCTGTATTCTGTCAAGTATAGGCGGGACAACCAGACAGGAAGTAGAGGCAGGTCAATGAGAACAGGAGAATTCTGGGAAGAAGGAAGTTCCCTGCAACAGAAGAAGCAAGATGTGACTGCCTCGCTGACAAGGTACCAAGCCTCATGGCTAGCATAGACAAGAACAATGGGCTAATATAAGTTATAGGAGTTAATAAGAAGCCAGAGCTAATAGGCCAATCAGTTTATAATGTAGAACTCTGTGTGATTTCTTTGGGAATTAACAATAGTGGGAACCGGGCAGAAAACTTAGACAACACATCCCAACATCTCAATGCCTGCAGATCAACTTGTTAGTGGTGTCAAACATTTTACTAGAGGCTTTACTGGCAATGAATGGGGAAAAAAGAGGGAAAAGTGAGCAGAGAACGGCTTACACTTGAGCTTTTATCATCCAGGAAAGGTACTGGCAGGGGGAACCTCTATCACTCAGGTGTCAGTATTTTCAAATGCTTAACAGACTTATTCAGTGTGAAAATCACAAAGAATTATCTGAGGAGTAAAGAATAAAACCTGACACAAACGAAGGGATCCTTAGGCACAGATTTGGCAGTGGTGACAGAAATCCTTACTCCCACAAGGGCATTTTCTGACTTGTAATTTAAGAACACATAAAGTTCAAGGCCTGAAGATTTTCCAAATTCAAAACAAAACAAAACAACACCCCTTAGAACTAAAATCCTTAGTTACCCAGCTGTTCTGAACTAGGCAGAAGCACCAAGATGAGACAAAGATAGACATGAAAGACATGGACTGTATGAATCAGCTTCTAGAGTCCAAGTACCTGTGCTGAGAAATCTTGTTCGACTTCCAGAAAGCCGAATCACCTCATCCAAGTTACCCAGCATCTACATGTAGCAATGCAACTAACAATAAAGACTAATCCAGCTGATTGTCACCTAAAACGGAGCACACTTCCTGGCACAGTGATAGCGACCAGGAAAGCATGGGGAAGTACTGTGTGTCAGCCTATGCCGATCATGGAGTTGACATCATTAATTAAACAAAGAAATACAGGCTTGAGCCCATTCTCAGTTGACCAGGCTATGACAATGAAGCTGGTTTTATAAAGATGCCAGAAGTCAGGACCCTGATACTATCCAGCCTCATTACGTCTGATTTCAATTTTCATAGTTAAGCTTAGGGGTGGAGCCCAGGCGAGTGAGATAATGTGAAGAATGTCAATCATTCCAGATCACATTTTCTCCAGTCCCCAAAATAAGCCAGGGTTGCACAGCGAGATCCTGTCTCAAAGAAAGAAAGGAGAAAAGAAAAAAGAAAAAAAAGGTGGGGGGGAGATGGAGAAGTTAGGAGGGTAGTTTAGTGGATAAGGCAGTTACCATGCAAGTATATTGACTGGAGTTTGGATCCCTGGAACTGACATAGAGTTGGACACACTAGCACACATCTGTACTCCTGGTGCTTCCACAGAGAGATGGAGGCAGAGGCACAAGTATCCCCCAAAGCTTGCCAGCCAACTAGCCTGCCATATGCAATAATGAGCAAGGGACCCGTCCTAGGCATGGTGGAAAGTGAGGCTGTCCTGTGACTTTCACACAAGTGTCATACAATGCATACTTCTTCACTTACACACACATACACACACGAGTATGTATATACATACATACTACACATACACACATGACAAAATGACCATGCTAATTTTCACACTTGTTTTATGAAAACAAACTTCCTATCATTTTGTCTTTCTTGCAGAGTAATCAGCAGTTACTCTAGAATGAGTGGTATTAACATTGAACTCATATGGGAAGGCCATGGTGACCCTCCATAGAAATGCACTGCCAGGCAGTCTGCAGAGAGACTCATATATCTTGGAGATTACCAAGGTCACATCATGTACATAATGATGCCAATGATAATGTAAATAACTAAATATTAAGACTGAAAAGTGATTCCATAACATTTATCTAATGGTCCTGACAGCAATGAGGAATTGAGAAGCCTGATAGATAGAACAGGACGATTCCTTGTCAGCATTTCCAAAGCCATAACCTTAACTTGGACACATTTCCCTATAACCTGCTTGCTAACACCTTTAATAAGCCCTGAGCTGTATTTCCATGCAGTTTGATTCTTTCTTATTTCCTTTTCGTAATTCAAGCTGCAGGAATCCATAGGTATTTTCTACCATGTTTTCTATCGAAGGGGATTCCAGATCAACCCATGCGTATTTCTCCTACATCCATCACTAAAAGCACTTTGACCATTTACCTGTCCAGGTTATTCCCGAAGCATGCACTCTGAGAAGAAAGGAGCTATGTTATTATATCTGTGTCTCTAGTATTTGATGGACAACCTTGATTAGTGTTTACTAATGCTGCAACCCTTTAATACAGTTCCTCATGCTGTGGTAGCCGCAAATATAAAATTTATTTTGTTGCTACTACAGAACTGTAATTTGCTACTGCTACGAATTGCAATATAAATATCTGATATGCAGTATATCTGATACACAACTCCCAAAGAAATCACAACCCACGGGTTGAGAACCATTGTCCTAGATAGTAACAGAGGCACACTGTATTTGCTAAATGAATGAATTTACCAGTTTATACATGAAGAATACTGTAATATAGTGAGGTTTACACTCAAGGCCTTATATGAGCTGTCCCAGTTTCTGAGAACAGTTGTTCACAGGACTTGTGTAATACAGTTGTTCTTTACCATGTCTTCAGATCAACCTAATTCAACGCCCATTTATAGAGCCCCTGTTAGATGCCAGGCACTACTTTAGCAAAGGTGTTGTGCTGACATACTTCTGGTTTCCTACAGCTAGGAAGCCAATTTGGCCAGTTGTCTTTAACTAAAGTGCTGACATCTGCCCTAGAGGTACTCATAGACTTGGGACAACAGGGGATTGTCCTAGGCTACTTTTTCCTCAAAAATGTTTTATCAGGAAACCTTCTAGAAGCTATAGCACATTCTTGACAGTACACTGAGTTCTGTAAAACTGTTCCACCATACAGAAAATGGGATGCCAGCCCTCATCCAACAGGACTCTGGGAAACCTCTACCTCTAAAGCGTATCATGGTTGTTTCTGAGCGTCACGGAAAAAAAAACATTGCCTGTAGTTGCAGTAAGACTAAAGAGGCTCTCCATAGATCAAGGCCCTGTATTGGCCACAGCAAGGGAATCAAAGCCATGCAAAGGCAGTACTAGTTTTCAGTTGGAGCTTGCAACAACGAATGGAGAAACGGAATTCCTGGAAGCCACAGTTACATGTGCTCTGAGACACAAAGTGCAGGGCACACAATAGGTGCCTGAAGATGTCCTCAGTTAAGAAGGGGATTAGGTCTCTATTAAGCCATCATATAATGAAGATTTCTTAAGTGAAAATGTCCTGTGCCTTATCTAAAGAACATTGCAGCTACACAGCACAGCAACACTACGCACGGTGGAGCATCTATCATTTCCCTCGGGACCCTGTGACTGACTGTAGGTTGTGGCTTCATTCAACCTCTCCCAGCATGAACAAAAGGTATCATGCTTAACATTTCCAGGAAGAGATCAAATCTCAAGAATGGAATAATGCCTTCTATAGAACACACACACACACACCCCACATTTGTACCATCTGAAGTCAGAAATACTAAGCGTAATGAATTGTTATAAGTCAGAACCAACTTTAAGCTTATTGATAGGTGATGGCACAACAAAGTCAGAACATGGGTCAATCAGTTGCAATTAATTAAATTACTGAAATCTGTATAATCACTAAAGAAATGCTCACCTCTATAGCCGTAAGAAGGATTTTCTTTCAAAAGAATATCCTCACAAGATTGAAATAGTGAACTGTTCTCTCCCCTGACAAAGTAACCAATAACTAACTTATTTGCAATTAGCTCTGTAAAGCTGTTATTGAGGGAGGAAAAATTGAGACAGCTATCATGTCATTTTTTCCCTTCTGAACTATACAATGTAAGTAGATGGAGTTTTTGTGCTCCCACTACTACTATAAGAAGTATCTAACAACATTCTGGCTAGTTTCCACAAGTAAGCAGTCTGTCAAGAATGGCTTCTGGAGCCAGGTGGTGGTGGCACATGCCTCTAATCCTAGCACTAAGGAGGCAGAGGCAGGTGGATCTCTGTGAGTTTGAGGCCAGTCTGGTCTACAAGAGCTAGTTCCAGGATAGGCTTCAATGCTATAGAGAAACCCTGTCCTGAAAAACCAAAAAGAATGGCTTCTGTAAGAACCTTGGGAAAGATGGCTCCTTTTTCTGTCATACCCTCAGGGCTTTAAGGTGAGAGACTAGCGCAGCATTGTTGGGACAACACCCTGATAGCAGAGATGAGATCCTGTTTTTTCTACTTGCACACAGTCACACCCCACTTTACCTCCATCCTCCTCAGTCTGCCTCTAACGTCCTCCCCATGTTTCTTCCCTGGTTCTTATGTCACAGACTTGTTTCCTAAATATAAACACACTGATGCTCATGGCCGGTGGACCTGAAGATGCAGAGTTTGAGATATGGTTTCCCTGAAGAAGTCTCTGTTCTTCTGGCATCAGCAAATGAAATCAGGAAAAAGCAAGACCAGGCATAGAAAAACACATCTGTAGTCCAAGAACTTGGAAGGCTGAGGCATAAGAATCAGCTTGAATTCCAAGCCAACCTAAGCTACATCGTGAAACCAGGTCTCCAACAAACAGCCAGACTTCTTCATCCATGAGTCTTTGCTTCATAAACTTAAGAATGGGAGACTTAACTGTCCTAAAAGGTTCACCCATAAGCATGCATGATTTTGTGTGTCAACCTGACTAGGCTAAGGGTATCTGCAATAACTATGAGCCCTGGTTGCAACTGTGAGGGCATTTCTGCACACTAGCATTGAATCTATGGATTCAAATTCATACAAAAGATACCCACCCCTGCTTCTGAGTGCATTGGTACCATTATATCTATTAATGGTCTTAGAAAGACAAAAAAAAGCATCAAGGAAAGATATCTCATCCCTTCTGTCTTCCGAGCTGGGGCACAGAGGCTGAGGCCTCTGCTTGGGCAGATAGTTGCACTAGTGGATCCCAGTCTTCTCAGACATTTGGACTGGAGTCAGACCACCAGCTACCCTGAGTCTCTATCTAGGAAAAGGCAGGTGATAAGACATTGTGGCCTCCACAATCAAGGTGCCAATTCCTCATTCATAGCTCCAATTCTTATACATATACAGGAAACCTGTTTCTCAGGAGACTCCTGGCTGACATGGCACTTTAGCAATGGTCTGTGCAGAACTCCAGCTGGTGGCCGTTTGTATTCTACAGTAGACTCTTTGCTCTTTAGGTAGGAATACTAGTGATCATCCAGGAACCACCTTTTGTCTTCAAATGAGGTACTTGAATCCTGGTGACTGTGTAATAACATGTGTATGACAGGAAGCATCTACTCCTGTCATGCCTTATTCTTTGACCTATATTCTACTACTATTTCAGTCTAACACTTGAGCCGAAAGGGATTAATAATCCCTTGAACACAGGCAAGAAAAGAAAATTTAAAATTATTTAAAATAAACTCTGTTTTCCTAAATTGTGACAGTGAAGTATTAATTTTTATATGGGGCCATGAGAAAATGTTCTTATTGCATGTAAGCAACAGATACACAATGAATTCATGATTATTCTGTGAGGTTGAAATGAACCCTACATTAACATTGGAACTCATCAAGCTGAAATTCTATTGATGTTAGTCATTCATTGGCATTTGTGGGCATTATTCCACATTTATATCATAAATAGGCATAAAGTCAGTAACCATCAAGTAACATGGACAAATACTACCAGATGCTGAGCACCCCTTCTGGGCTTCATGAAGGGAGGTAGCTCTGGTGAGCTGCGCCAAACATACTACTATACATCACTGCATTGCTGGCATTTTTTTTGCAACTGTACTAACTCATTGCTTTTATCTCAAGGTGTGTTTAATATATGTGAATATACTGAGATAATATTAGAAAGTTCTAAGAACAGTCTCAAAGTTCTCAAGTACATTAATCAAGAAATGTAAATATTCACTGTCATGGGCAGGAGGGAAAAACTCAGAAAGAAAAAAAAAACACTGCAATAAAAGGAATTCTTTGAACCCCAACTTGCTTGAACCTTAAGTAAAAAAAAATTATCAGCTTTGGTCTGACCCACTTAAGCATGGATTATAGGTTAGATTTTTCTGAAATCTAAGACAGGTCCATCTTAACCCACATATCCAACTAGACATGCTGTCACAAAACAGAGAAACATAGTGGACTCCAGTGTCATTGGATTTGTTCATGAAGAACCACAAGGGGCTATACATACTCTATCTCCATAGCCTTTAATCCCCTGAACAGAAGAAGCAGCTGGATATTACTTTCATTTTCCAGTAAAAAGGAAAATGAGATTCAGAAATGTTAACAGATATAATTATAAAGATGTGCAGAATATGATAGAATATGATGTAAATCTACTAATTAAGGCTATTTCTTACACACACACACACACACACACACACGCACGTACGCACAGTATTCTTAAACAAAAAACCAAATTGGACTCAACAACTGTTCTTATACTACCCCCCAGCATCTGCCGGGCATGAAGTCTATACCTCCTTATGCTGGCCAAGAACCAAGAAAAACTGAATGTCACGATGCTGTCTGTGGCAGAGACTGTCAACAAAATGACTCAGGTGACGATGCCTCTAGAGTTCTCCTTCTTCCAAGCTGCTTATTTTAAATACAAAAGCCCCTTAGATTTTTCACTGTAGATCTAAATTGTTAGAATTGGAAATTTGAGAATAATTTTAGAGCAAAGCTGTGATTTTCATGGGTTTGCCAAAGTGCTGTCTGAAAGAGCCAAGATTATGTTATTTTTCCCCTGAGTGGTGTGTTACTAGACCATCCCACACTGGCTGTGTGGGCTAACGCATCCCCAAACTCTAACCTCTGAGCCCACTCTGGTCGTCTAACTTTAATTTTAAATACTAAGAAAGTAAAAGCAATAATGAGTACAATGCCAGCAACAATAATAGCTACAATTTACTGAGTACTTTAATCCCCATAAAAGTCCCAGGACTTTGGTTGGCATCATGTAAATGACATCATTATGGAAGAGGAAACTGGACTCAATGATGACTGAATTTTTTTTTGCCCATGTTCCCACATCTAGTAATTAGCAAGGCTGAATTCAGACAAGACTTGACTTCAGAGCCCATGTGATGAAGCATCACACACGCCAGCTCTGATGAAGCAAGACAGGATGCATGCTGGACATGTGGGAAGCCCATCGGGCCTCTGCTGCCCCCATCATCTCCGTTATTGCCGTTTCGGCTTTTGCCAGCCATTCAGGTGTAATGTCTTAGCAGCTCCTTGACACCTGCTGATTTGGCCACTGTCTGCAGATGGGCCAAATTATGCGATCTCCCCATAAATTCTGGCTGTTGGCTAACTGTCAAGTCGCCACTGAGAGCTCAATGGGCAAATAACATTCTCTATCCCAATGCACCATGACCATTTCTAAGCTCATGGCATGGCAGAGCTGGGAAAACCAGAAAAACCACAGTTTAAAAGCTACGTTATACACTCTGCAGCATGCCAGCTGTCAAAAGGAAAGTGCTTTGATTATTCTGGAAGAACTACCCTCTCACATTCCTACCCTTGAAGTCCAGCTGGCAACACGGTGATGAATCTGCCAATGGGCTCTCACGCCATTTGCGCATTGATTGCCTAGCCCTCCCGCCCAGGTAGATCACACTTCTAAGTTGCCATGCCTAGGCTCAAGCCAGGCACCTTATTCTTATCATTTTGACCTAGTGGCTGAAGAAGTCTATAAAGGAGCCAAAGAAACACTACATGCCTTAAGGATGTATTAATTCTAAGAAGCCTCTGTGACAGAGAAACCTTGCATCATGCCTTCCAACTTTCTGCACCAATACAGTCAGATCAGTCAAACCCAGTGGGTCTTCTTGGACACTCCAAGTGTAGTCTCCCAACCCCAATTACTCATGCAGCACCCCATATAATTGCTTGCTAGTACTTAGCAAAATGTGGATTATTTATGCTTATTTTTCATCCCTCCTCTGAAAGCCTATTATACCCCCAGGGGGTAGCTACCTTACCGACACCACTTCAGGAAGTAAGTGGTGAGGGCACTATAGATAATTACTGAATCATTGTTACTGAGCAAAAAGAGAATTTAAGACACACGTCACTTTGCTAATAATTACATTTATAGAATAAAGCAAATGAGATGATTAGTAATATTCTTTAGTTAATTAACTATAACCAAAATATCATCACCATAGTATATAAGTAATATAGGAGTGATTAATGAGATCTATTTTGGTACCAAGTCGTCAAACTTAGACATGCATACACTTGTAGCACATCTCGATTTGGATGCTGAAATTCCACTGGAAATATTTTCTCTGAATTTAGATTTCATGAGACATTGAAATAGTAAATTTACATGTCTAGCTGTATCAAGTGTGCTTAAACATTTTCTAATAACATTTGAGTCAGAAGGAAAGTCAATGAAAGTAAGTAAAATCAAAACTCCAGTTCTCCTCAGATGGACTATGTGCCAAGCCCACAGTGGCTTCATGTGATGAGTGGCTGCTGTCCTTGAGAAGCCAATTTGATTGATTAGATGAGAAAATGAATTTAAATTATCAAATATTTCATAAAGTAATTGTAAAGAAAGTGCTGGTTGTACCAAGTGATTGAATTGCCCTAAATTTCTTGGATTTTCTCTGGTGTTTTAATCAGTTCTTTGAAGCAGTGGAATTCTGTGTCCTTCTCATGGAGAGTAACCAGATGAGGCTGGAAAAGGGGACCAAATAGAGCTGGGAGGCCTGGTCTTCAGCCACACCTCAATCTCCAGGGCTCAGTTCAGCCTAGTAGCAGTAATAACTGGAAGAATCAGGGGCACTTAGTTCTTTTGTTTGTTGCTGGTGTCATGTGACCCCTCCCCACTTTCCATGCTACGTGATTGTATATTTATCTCCAATGCCTTCATGGGACAACCATGAACTTGATGATGGACAGATCTTTATTCGGCACAGATAAGGTTGACCAAATGTCTTGAATTTGACTGGGATGATTATGAATCAAACTCAAGCTTGTATTCCCTGCTCACCTGTTCAGGAATATTATAATTTATGGTAGAACTGTGTTCCTAGCAGGCAATCGGAAAGTCACTGCCTTGAGGGAGTGAAAAGAAAATGATGGGAGGCCCAGGATGGCTAGTGCTCAACGCTGGCTTCCTCTTCCATATATATAATTTTAAGAAATAATAAACAGAGCCAGCCTTGTGACAAATAAAAAGCATAAAGGGGCCTGAATATCAAATTTTAACTCACAGTTTTTGGAGTGTCAAAGTTTCCTCTGGACCTTTTATTGTTCATGCCCTATTCCTCACAACTATGTTCCCTCTGTTTCCCTGATTATCAAAATTAGTTTACTTCCCTGACAGTCTCTATCAATTGCTTCCCTGGCCCCACTTCCTTTCGAGGATTAACTGCCCACAGAGCTTCAGAGTTTGCACTCAGTCAGAAGTCCCCACACTATTGGCTGCCCTGACCTCTGGTGTTTCAGACTAATCCTGTTCTCCTCCCACCCCAGTCTTTCATTTCCTCTTCAATTCCCCAGCTTGTTAAAATGCCAAGATTGTGCTGATTGATTCTCCTGACCTATGATTTAAGAAATGTAGGCAAAGGAAGATGGATTTCTGTTTTTATTTTATAGCTGGAAAGGACCCTGGATCAACATTATTTTCTCAACCTCCTTTCCTGTCCAAATCTGCCTTACATATGGTGAGTGGTAAATACATCTCCCTCAAATTACAGGACTGAGATTACAGCATGGACTAAGATCTTTCTGAACTACTTAGAAAGTAGTTCAGATTACAATATCCACCACAGAGGGTTTTAGGCTGTTTAAATAAGTCAGTTCAAAGAAAGCACTTAGAGCTGGTACAGATCCACTGAAGAGGCAGATAACATTGTCCTTCTCCATCACTTTCTCATCTCCAGTTCTCTGCTGCGTGCAGCACAGTGCTGTGTCCAGCTTGTGGACAGCTCCCAACAAATGTTTTTTTTCAGTTGACCAATCTGACAAGGGATCAACTGAAACTGACTTCCATGAGTACTGCTAAGTGTCTTAGTTATATTTCGACTGCTGTAATAAACACCTTGACAAAAGCAACGTGGGGAGCAAAGGGTTTATTTCATCTTATAGTTTATAATGACTCCATCACGAAGGGAAGTCAGAATAGGAACCTGGAAGCAGAAACATAAGCAGAAGCCAGGGAGGAATGAGAAATACTGCCTACTAGCTTGTTCCCCATAGCTTGCTCCGTTTGCTTTCTTATACACCCCAGAACCATCTGCCCAGGCATGACACTGCTCACACATAGGATCCTATGTGTGGCTCATGAAGGTTCAGTGACAATCTTGTCTAATACAAAATATTCTATATCATACGATGCCCCGAACAAGCGTGATGAGGTACAAACTTATGAGTATGGACTAAGCAACACTTTGTGATATGATTTCGAGGGTAGGCAGTTACCTATAAGCCTGTTCCTTCTACCCTCACCCAATATACACACCTAAATTCCATAATGACATGTGTCCACGACAGTGCAATTCTGTTACAGCTGAACCTTTTCCAGTCTTCTTCCAATGGTTTTGTGACACCTAAACTGTCTTACCTATTAACAACCTTCTGCTCCTCAGGAATTGTCCAACAGATTCTTCCCCTCCAAGGCACCTTGTATTCTACAAGTATGCTACACTCATTCTCAGTGTGCCCTCCATGTTATTGAATCACTTCTTTCATGTATAACAACAGTGTGCCCAAACCATCAGCTTCCTGTTTATCTGCCCTGTACTACCTACCAGTCCCCTACTAGATTCCAAAATAGATACTGAAGTATGATTGGTTAAATGAATGAATGAATAAATATAGTTTAGAGTTTATAATGATATTTTAGCAAAAGTTAACCTGTATAACCTCCATCCTACTACTTATTACTAATGTCATTTTCATTTGTTATAGAAGAAAATTTTCACTCATAGAGTTGAAACCGTCTTCCTAAATGTTCACTGACAGCGATAGACCGAGAAGCAGGGAGAATATGAATGAGTTTTTCTAAATCTAAATAAAAGGACAGGCATGTTCTAGGGAAAAGTTCCACAGGCATTATCCTGCTTGATATTTAAAACAGTGCTACATACAGAAGAAGCCCAGAGGGCCGTGATGCCAGAATCTTCCCTCAGCAGAAGCCTGTGTCCTGAATGTACATTTTGGCCTTCAAGGCTCATGTCCTTCCCTTGAACCAGGCTGTCTCCAAGCTGTAGCCAATGGATACTCTCTGGTACTTAGAAAACAGAATTTTTTCCATCTGTTGCTTACAGCTGGGCGGGATGGGTCAATCACTATTCAGTATACAGAGTAAAGTGCTCCAATAAACCCACTCTACCCCTGAACTCTGTTCCAACTGGGTCAGGAAATGCCAGAGGTCAGGTCCCGAGTGCTGCAAGAAGTGGGTCAAAGGCTGAGCTCATCCCAGGCCTGTTTCAGGAGGTTAGCTGCCTGGCAGCCATCATTTTTAAGCTAAGTAATTTTCCAGATTTTAGACCCCGATTGATTTCTGACTAATCTTTTTATATTTATAAAGTAGTTTTGATCTCATCTGACTGCTTGACAAAGTCACAGCTAGGCAGATACAGTGGATTTTACTGTACCCAAGGAGTGACTGAACACAGAGCAGGACAGGCCTGACTGAAATGGAGGCACCGGGGCTTGAAGCCATTGCCCCTTATTTTGTGTTTTAAGCCAGTGCTCTGAGGTGAGGGGAGGACAGGTTTAGCCACTCCTTAATGCTTTGGTGGGCCACTAAATGGAAACAGAATCTCTCAAAATGGAAATGCCTAGAACAAAAAGCATTCTGCTGTCCACACTCTCTGAAAAGCAATGCTGTCTACAGCTGTTTGATTGTTAGGCAGCCACACTATTAAATATTCTCATTTTTCCACTCCTTGCTAAACAGAAAATGCCAACAACACTCCAATAGATTCCAATGGAATGCTTCAAGTTGAGAAACACATGTCTATAACAATGAAAATTAGAAAGCAAGAAGTGAGACAATTTAGAAACCCCCAGGCAGATGCGAAGGAACAGCCTCACTAGGAGAATGACAGCTCCATCTGTGGTCACAGGTCAGCTCTCCACAGAAAGGCAGGAGTGTATTTCAGCAGGTACCAACTCAAATCCTCAAATTCTGTTTCGGTTAGAAAATATGTTGTCGTCGTTGTTGTTGTCATTGTCATTGTTGTTGCCATTGCTGTGGTTGTCACCATTGTTGTCGTTATTGTCAGTGTGGTTGTTGTTGCTTTCCTAGAGACAATTTCTGAATCTCCGGGAAATTCACACACAAGTCACCAAGTGCAGGAAACTCAAGCTAGAGTCACTAATTTGCTGTTTATTGTAACAACAGCGCCTGGTGTTTACACAGCACATTCCATTCTGTGATCTCCAAGAATGTTATGATCCTTTCCACTAAAACAGATGGAGAAACTAAGGCACATAGGACCACCCACACAGGCATCCCAAGGAGACAAGAGCAGAGGTCATCATACTCACTGGCTGCCACCAATCCCTCTGTCAACGCCAGATCGAGATTCCTACGATTCACAAGGCGCAGTATCAAGGTGGTGAGCTTCACACAGACACGCAGGCATTAACAATAGCGTTGGTATGAAGGGTTGGATCATGGGAGTGCAGCCTGAAAAGCAGGCCGATGGGAGGGTCCATGGCTGAAGCTAGAGTTCCCCGCAAGGCACCCTGAGAGTTTCCCCACCTTAGGCCTAAAGTGTCATCCTGGATATTTTACCCCTTACACTTTGATTTCTCCAAACTATAAATATTAGGAGCAGATATGATATTTTATGTTATTGCTGGTCTTTCAAATCTCGTGAATGAAGCCTTTAAGTATCAGTATGAACGTGCTGGGGAGGAGCGCGGGGAGGGGGATGAGAACAGATGAGCAGATGGCAGGGACGTGGAGAAGAGGGTTTCAGCAAAGGGCACATCGTCAGGAAGAGCCAGGATTGATTTTGGAACCTCAGAAAGGTTTACCTTCCTTCTTAATTGATCTTCGGTGACTTGTACACAGCATTCCAATTTCTACAAAGTTCCTATCTTAAATCATACAGTAATTCTTTCATAATCCTCTCAGTTTTCCAAAAAGTTAAGTTTAGGACATTCTATTTGGTCCTTGAATCTTGAAATATTTCAAAGAAATACTTGAATGATGTGTGACGAGACATTTGAAATTGGCACAGAGGTTGCTATGGGAGATTATCAGGGAGGTGACAAAGGGCTTGCCTGGGCTTTGGCATATAACCAATTAGGAATGCCTCCCTAGCCACAAGGCTTAGCTGCCCTATGGCCTGAGTGGGTTGCCTAACCTTCCAGTCCTCCATGATTTATCTAGAAAATGACGGTAATAACAGTTACCCACCCCATGGGTTATCAGGAGGATTAAGTCCGATAATATCCTGAAGGTTAAGTAAAGGCTGAGACAGCTTACGTGCTCACACTGAGAATTAACAAAGGACACTGTGGTGCCAAAATCCAAATGTCTATTAACCAGGAAGCAATGAATGTGGCCACTCAGAAAGACTCGCTCAAACTGCTATCAAATGGGGGCTACTTGAATATAAAGCATGCAGACAGGCAATTGTAAGAATAACTAAAATGTTGGAGGCAATATACTGCAGTGGTCACCAGAGAGCATCCTGGAAAACTTAGTGACCAATCAACTACACCCTGAGCAAGTTAGTTTTCTTCTTAGGGCCTTTGTTTACCCATCCCCACATTGGGAAGATTAATAACTCTTGGTCTTACAGTGACCAAGAATTTTTAAATAAATGCATTGAATGTTTGTTTTGTATTCTCACTGAGGCTACCGCTACTTGGAGTGGGGGTGGGTCTTAAAGCTCAGCTGGGCCTGACAATAACTTGTTCGTTGGCATGAATTTAAATTCAAATAAATATAGTCAGTTCATAGTAAATGTCTCTCCTTAGCAAGAGGGAGAGAAAAGGCCAAGAGAGACTGGATGAGTGTATCAACGGCATTATAACAGGGCTTGGCTAACAAGAAGCCTCCAAGAAGCACTTAGCGTTCTCATCTCATTCCAGTGACGGTGCTATGGTGCCCAGCTCCAATCAGTTGTCACCTAATTGAGTTAGACTACAATATAACACTAAAGTTTACATTTTTAAGCTATTTAGAATTATATGTAAGTTGTTGAAAGGGGAAGGCTGGTGACCATTTGTTCTTCCCTATGCCAGTATCTCTTGCTTTCTTTCCACTGTTTTCTTGGGGTCCCCCATACATAGGACATGCCTTGCAGAGCTCTGTTTGGTCTCATTTTTCTTTGTATGACCCATGGAATTATGCACCATGGCCAGCTGTTTTGCCATCACCACGCAGGTTCTGAATCCAAATACAAAGCTGGCCTCTTGTAGGTGAATCTGGTAGCATCTTGTATATTTTGGCTATTCCTGTTCGTCACATTTCTATCTTTTGGCACTGTTGTCTTCCCAGTGTCATCAATGACCACTTGTTTGCTCTAAAGTAGCCTGTTGGTCATAAACTTCCTGGTGTCTGTGTGTGTGTGTGTGTGTGTGTGTGTGTGTGTGTGGTGGAGTAGATCGAAAGTGACTATATCATTCATGATGACAGCAATAGGCAAGCATCCAGGGAAGAACAGAAGACCACTGTCCATGGGTCTGTCAATCATCTTCCTTTATTACTAGCTTTTATTGTATGTCAGAAAGAAGCAAAACAAATGCAAACAGTAGCCTACCTTAGGGGGTAACACCAACTGCCTTGCTGAGTCATTAACTTCCCTGACTCCAGCTTCTTCTAGAGAAGGACTTCTTATAACCCATAAGTGTTCTAAGTGACACAATGTTTATGAATAACAGCTCATGCCTAGTATACAGATGACTGAAAAGTACTAGTTTTCCCTTTAAATCATATGCCTAGTATCTATGAACCACAGAGTCTTTCATCACGATGCACTCCTGTTTTCCTGAAACGTTTCCAGATCTTTTTTAAAAACTTCAAACAGAAACAAATGTGGCATGATTCAGAAAGAATATCCAAACAGTGTTTCAAAGAGATGTGTGGGAAACCACCACAAAAGGACTTCAGTGAGCTGTCTGTCTCACGCGCTCCTTTTTCCATGGCAAGCATGGAACCGATCTGGTCTCCACAGTGAAAGCTTGAGAGCTAAAGCAGAGATCTTCAGGCCAGGAACCTGGGGTATTGACTAGGTTGTCTGGTGGAGATCTCCATGAAACATGCTCATCTTTCTTTCCTGTTTGTGAGGTCTAAAGCTACTTGATCCATGCAGCCGAACACTCATTTCTCTCCATTAAGACTGGCATGCTGGAGAGCCATGGAGTTTAAGTCTAATAAATTGTCATTGTAACAGTTGCAATTATGAGCAAATTTGATCTTGAAAGAAGCCACAGCACTGTAACTCAATAACTATGCACCAAGCTATCACGACAACAAGGATAAAGTACCTCTGTGTCTTCCTTGGCTCTTCATCAATTTCCATAGTACTGGGAGTGAGGGAGAGGGACTTCCAAGGCTGCACTTCCAATCCCTCTCAGGATACTCATTCGTCAACTTGGGTGCTTGTAAATTCATAAGCAGTGTGGAAGCTTACAAACACAAAGATAGATGATTGACGCTACTGAAGTGTTGAAGTGACTGATGAACCTAACATGAATATCAGAGAATATCAGCACATCTATAAAGAAGAATGCTTCCTGGTGCTGCTCAAAGAAGATGAGTGCAGGGCCGACACAGGGGAAGAAACAGGCCTGTTTCTACCAGGAAAAGCCCAGCATATTTTCATGCTTGACTTTCAATGTATCTAGGAACTGGTTAATTGCACATATAACACCATCAATTAACATATTCAGATGCCCCATGGTGTCCATGTATATGAAGTTTATCACTACAACACCTTCCTGTGGAAATGCAAATTTTCTAATGAGTGTCTCCTCATCCTTAATCACTAGCTCAAAGCTGCAGTTGCTGCTTTCAAAAATAAAGCAGAGAGGGAAGCTTTGGCGACACATTGAAACCATACAGTGAAGCTGGAGCTCCATTCTTCACTCATCTTGTACCGTGTTCTTTCTTTCACCAAGATCTGATTAGTTTGCATTACAAGTTCAAAAGTATGGGGCCTTGATAAATACTTAATGTCTTTCTGTGGGATAACAGAATAAATGAACAGAATGAAATATACTCAACACCGGTATAAATGCATACAACAGTCAAGTGCAAACGGGGTGGGAGGATGCACACACCTAGGCATACATGTAAAGAATAAAGAAAACAATCACACTGTCTGCTTCCATCGCAATGCAAGCAGCAAGAGACAATCTTTGCCCAGTAGACACCTGGCAACTGCCTTTTGCACTTGGCATTGGTTCTCCAGCCAAAGCAAAACCACAACCTGATGATGAAAGTCAGCCCCCCCATCTGCCTTTCAACTAAAGCCTGCATCAACCAGACTTAGGGCTAAGCAATTTGATCTGGTGTAACCATGGGGCACATAGCAACACCATGGAATATTTATTAGTGGTTGCTGTTTCTTATCCCAATACTCTTTTTCCAAATTGTATTGTTTTTCTTCCTTACCATCAAATCATAGTACTTAAAGGACAAATCATGGTTACTTTCTGTTAAGATGAGAGTAGAAATTTAAAATATGTATCTTGCCCAGGAAAGAAGATTGTCGGCTCTTTGGGCTAGCAAGATAGCTTAGTGGGTAAAGACACTTGCTGCCTAAACTGACAACCTGAAATCAGTCCTCAGGAACACGATGGACAGAAAAAAACCCAACTCCCGTGGGTTGTCCTTTGACCTCTTCCAACCCACAATAGAGCACCCACAAATAATTAAATGTATAAAAATAAAAGAAAAATGTAGGCTCTGAGCCCAGTTGGGGAAAACAAGTCCTCCATGATGAAAATATTTTGGATGATGAAATCATAGCAGTTAATGATATCTTTCAGGTTCCCAAGTCAAAATAAAAAGAAAACATAATACAGATTATCAACCTGTTTATTAGCTGCAAATTTCATGGTTTTCTCTCCATCATAGAATTTGTTCTCCTGGTCACCACTTGTATATGGTCATCAGTTTGAGAATTTATAAACAAAGGTGCAAATCCATGTAATAGCAGATTTGGGACTAATGGTGTTCAGGTTATAGCTGCTATACTCATAATCAGCAACTGAAACACGTCCTTCAACTTGTGAATGGATAGTCAAGCTGTGGCATACACCACTACTCAGAAGAACAAGGAAAAAAATGAACAGACTTTGGATATACAATCTCCTGGATAAAAATCTCAGAGACGGTCCATCAAACCCAAGAGCCCAGACTGAAAAGACTACAGACAGTGAGGCTCTCTTCATCTGCCCTCCGTAAAATGGACAACTACAGGGATGGAACACAAATTAGAGCTGCCCAGGGATGTGGGCCAAGAAAGTTAATGAGAAACAAATACTCATCTTTTGTGAATATTGAGGAAATGGGGCATCATTTTGTCTTCATTGTGGTGGCCATCACACAACTGAAGGCAGTCATCAAATTTCAATACCACATATCAAAGTGAATTTTACTATATACAAATTAACCAAACCATTTAAATATATATATATGCCTCTCTCACATTTACTACCAAATAGTGGACAAAAACTTCAGACAGAGACTGGCTCTGTATGAAAACAACTAGGTAGGAATGGACTTGGAGGAACGTTTTCTGTCTGTATTTGTCAGGAACACAAGCACGCCCAAACTCTGAGTGGCTAGACACTTGAGAGTGAATCTTCAACAATGGAAATTTTGCAGAAGTTGAGCTGTAGTTGATGACCATGCATGGCACTAAAATGGACTTACAGTTTCATGTACCTTGAAAGGCCTATTATTCCTCTGCCAAGACCCTGCACTCATCTTCATAGAGCAGCGCTAGGGGAACGTTTGTCTTTACAGGGATGGTAATACATAAAGAGCTATTCAACTGTGGATCTCATTCAGATGTGACCCCAGACTTGAGCTCTGCTTACCTACTGCCTACTGGAGAAAATTAACTTGTTCAGAATACCTCTAGTTCTCTGCCATTGAATTCACTCATCATCCAGGTATCGAAACTGGCTACTAGGGAAAAAGTATTGCTAACTTTAATTTCCAATTATGTAATGTAAAGTTCCCTAAAATCTAAGCTGTACAGACATGAAACAAAGAGCAGCCAGCTCTCTGCACTGGTGACTCGTCTTTTTATCCCCATATCTTGCTGTTCATAGGTGCCATTGCCCTCTCAGGGCAATTCAGCCATCACAGGCTTGATGCCAGGCCAGATTCCTGCCCCAGATCCTATTAGTGAGTGCTGGCTGCCAACTAGGACTCAAGTCTATGGAACCGGAATGGCCTCCTCTGAAGGGGTGTGTGACAACAGAGTTACTTATGTGCTTTCCAAAATCTACAAATCTTAAAATGGTTGCTTCTCCTCCAATCATATAATCTGAAAGGTGATGGCTGATGACAAAGCTGATAAATTCTTTCATTTCAAATGACATTGTTGCGGCAGCTCCCAGGGTAACTCCAGCAAGCTGCCAACCACCAGCAGCAGTAGCCTCCCTCTGACCCCCAGGAACCTAAAGATTGAGTGAGCAGAGCAATAGCATGTGGAAAAGGTTTCACAAAGTAGCGAATGAGTTTTTCTTTCCCCTAAACAAAACAGAAAGCAGTCACTGTCAGAGGGGACTTGATATTATGGGTCCTATTAGAAGTAAGAAACCAATCTGAAGGCCCCATCATAGAATACATGGGAAAATAATTATGGTTATTCCATCACATTCCTTTATAGTAATGATATTTTCAAGGCACATTTCCTGAGAGAGGAATAAGAGACATCTACTGACTTACTGTTGTCATGGATACTGAGATTTGCAGAGTCCTTATTGTCAGCTATGTTTCTCAGCATTTGGTCTATTTTCCCTACCTTTAATCTTAAAGTGATTTAGGTGTAAATTGAGGTTGCTGTATTTACTAAATAGTAATGCAAGGTGCTGAGTTAAAGTTGAATTTACGATAAATGGCGAATGCTTTAGCAAAAGCATGTCCTGTCTTGCATTTGAGAGAGACCCAACTAAAAAACTGTTATTTTCTTTGGTAGATATAAACTCGGAGTTATTTTATGTGAAAGCTTCCTACAAGTTGGTGCTTTAGAGTTGTAGCTTCACAGTGTGACAGTGTTGTGTATGAGTACAGACTAACGTTGAGGACTTGTTTCTGGAGCCCTACCTGAACTTCTGTAGCCAAGATGAGCTTGGTGTGGGAAGATACTAGGTAAAGCCCTAACAACCTCAGCCAGGGAATAGCCCAGGGCCTTGTACACCATAAGCCTTCCAAAATGGGCAAGGAGAAGGCACAGGGGCAAATGTTTGGTTGGCCCTTGGGCTGTTCTCTTGTTTCCAGGGAACTGTGGCTTTCCCAATGTTAAGAAAATCCCCATCCTTTCCTGGCTGTGATAGATGAGTTGAAGATTATCTCCTCATTCCCTCTAGTCCAAGGAATAAGTCTGAAAAGCATGCCACATGATAAGTGACATTACTAGAATATTTATCTCTAGAACAAGAGCTGCTTTTTATTTGGGGAGTTAAGGGTTTGGCCTGAGGACACTGTCCAGTTTCTTACCCGAGAAAGGCAGACTGAGCTTCAGAACTCATGACTGAAGATCAAAGTTTGCTTAGCTTTGCCAGTGGACTAACCAGAGAAGCAGCATAGCCACTAATAATTTTCATCTACCATGTCCATCCTTGTTTCTGTCTGATTTTATTTTGGCCTCTTCTAGTTCCTTTACTAACTCTGCCACAACCTTCTAAAATATTTCTAACTTGTAATTTCCATGGTCAGATGTCTTAAAAATGTGTTCAGTTGCAGGTGACTTTTAGAAAACATCCAATTTTCCCCAAAAGCCACACTACATGCTTCTATCTCCAAATCTCCTGGGAACAAGAAAGCAGGCCCAGAGCCAGCCAACCGTTTGTCCCTTTGCTTTCTCCTTGGACATTTTGGAAAGCCAAGGACAAAGAAGGCACTGGCTGGACCCTAGGCTTCACCTAGTCTCTGCACACAGAGCTCATCTTGGCTACAGGAAGTTCAGGCAGGAAGCCAGAAAATAGTTATCAGTACAGCAAGTAACAAAGATTAGTGTGGTGTTTTACTACGCTGAACTGCACTTCTCAAGAACCCCAGGAACATCAGCCACAATACTAATTACTGCTTCGTTAGCATACTCTTGCATCATAGCAAGCTACAGGGCTCACTGCTTTTTAAAAAGTGCATAGCTGATAAGTAGGTAAAGCTTGCCTCTATAGTCTACATCCACCTTCAAACTAAACAAGTTAATCTCCAGTCTAAATGTAAAACCAGTTCTTCTAGACAAGCCTATCTACAACTGGAGTTGAATATGATAATGAATATTCTAAAAATAGAGAAAAGTAGATGGAGGATGTTCAGAAATGAGGTAGAACAGGGAATAAGAAAAATGTACATCCGATGGCAACGTGGACTCAGAAAAATAACAAAGGACAGTCAAGATGGTTATTAATGGTTTGAAATGAACCTTAGGAAATAGCTCCTTGATTTTACAAGAGAAGTAAGACCAATGAGAAGTGACATGCTAGCAGCAGCTCTAAGCTGGTAGGAAAGTGCTGAGCAGAATGCAGACTTCCAGAATCCAGCCAAGGCTCCATCCCTCTCTACCAGTGTTTCTCCAATGACTGCGCATGTCCACACTTAAAATGAAACAGCGTCCTGTATGCCATCGGAAGGTGATTTAAGAGGAAATTACAACTCCCAATTTTTCTACCACCTCCATCGCTCATCTTCCTTTACAAACAACACAGTAGCAAGCTCTCTATCTACTCATTCTACTGAAAATGTCCACACAGCACACAGGGTTCCAGGTCACTGGAATATCCTAGTTCATAAGAGACAAGGGACTCCCGTCTGCCTTGCATTTACACCCTGAAAACAAACAACAAAACACCAAAGAAAAAAACAATACAGTTTTATATCTAAATAGGTATATAAAAGACATTAACATGTTGAAGTCAGATAGTGAGATTAAGGATCTACTTTAGCCATGTTTATGAGAAAAATCATCCAAAGGAAGCAACATAGACTTTGAACATGAAGAATGAGAACCCAGAATCCCAGCACTTGAGAGGGAGAGACAGAAAGATTAGGAGTTCAAATCATCCCCCTCTACATAGCGAGTTCAAGGAGGCCAGCCTGGACTACAAGAGACACCTTGTATTAGTCCTAGATGTGATAGCATATGGCTTTAATCCCAGTACTCAGCAGGCAGAGGAATGTCGATCTCTATGAAGTCAAGGCTAGGTTAGTCTACAGAATGAGCTGCAGGTCCACTAAGGCTCTATAGTGGGACACTGTCTCAATAAACAGAATAAGACAAAACAAAAGAGGAGGCAGAGAGAAGAAAGAGGTGAGGGGGAACAAGGAAGAGGAGAAAAAGAAGAAGGAAGAGTCATACACCATGCAAAAAGCAAAGAAAGCATACATTAGGTGTGGCAAATGGGGGGGAAGTATTTTAAGTATTGAGAGATGTAAAGTGATATAGAAAGATGAGGTTCAGTGCATTGAGCACAAAGAAAGTTTAAAAGATTAGGAAGAAACCAGGTCACAGTACCTCTGGAAGATCATTTTTAAGAAGTGGGATTTTATTTTGAGGTCAATGGAGAGTCACTGGAAAGCTCAGTCACAATGATATCCTCGGCAGCTGATTGCCTGACAAGGACTGCGGACAATCAAAAGCAGAAGCCAAGGCAATGGTGGCAAACCAGGCCAAGGATGGTGCGGATGCAGAGGAGGAAGGCACACAGAGTCACAGCTCCAAGATAAAGCACAGCAAAGCACACCAATGGATGATTCAAAAGGCAGTACAGAGAAAACACTCAAGAATGACTGCTCTGCTGTCTTTGGTAACTACACTGATCACAGCACCAACTACAAGGAAGGAAAAAGTTTGTGGGGCCATAGTGATAGATAAAAATGTACAATTCTGTACATGCCATTTTATGCTTTTGATAGTTATTAATCAATTGAATAAAGATGTTCAGTGAATATATTATTTAAAGTTAACTAAAAATCTCAGCATAAAGATGAAAGAAAATAGTGCTGACTAGATCCTGGCCTCTCCAAAGCTGGCATGGAGAGGAAGCAAATCAACACTAAGACTCATCACCAAAGTCCAATGATTGCCATAGCCCCAACTTTTTCCCTCCTTGTAAATGACATGCAACCTAGCTAAGCTAGTTGGTCAGGGCAGAACATGAGCAGTTGTTCCTCACTGTCGCTTCTTCCCTCTTTCTTCCCATGGAAACTTCTAAAAAGATCTTGTTAGTAAAGAAGAGGAGGAGGAGGAGGAGGAGGNGAGGAAGAAGAATTCTGAGAAATACGACCACAGAGTATACGGCAAATCTCAAAATGGAGCAAATGATGGGGCATGGGGTCAAGTAAAAGGCAGGTCTCTTTTTTTTTAAAAAAAAAAGAAAAATAAGATAAGAGTCATTTTATTTACGTTTTCAACTATATTCTATACATAACTATAGTCAAACATTGATGAGTCATTTTTTAATTCTATCAGAATGTATCTTCCATTCTTCTGGCATATTATTTGTAAACTTTGCAAATGGTTTTGTAGATCTTTCACTATCCATATGTCCAGACATGTCATCATTTAGTATTTTGTTGTAAGGATTTAACCTACATTTTTATCTTTTCTTACACGTAGAACTCATACTATTCTATTCTGTCATGGACTTAAGGACATGCCTGAGCAATGCTGACACTTCAAACATGAGAATTTGATAGAATCTAAGAGCTCACCCTTCACAGATAGAATGAAAATCCACAGGTTTTTTTTTTGCCCTGTCATGCTCTCTTTTTTGTACGATAGGAATTGGTTAACCTTTGAGAAATCTGTGCACAGAAACAAAATGCAGAAACACTTACTACACTGTGGTAAATGCCTGATTGGAGTGTTTTCTCTCCCTGGCCAGACAATTGATGAAGTGGTTCTGGGTTTTAGCTGGTATGGGGCTTTTCTGTGAGGGACCCATGCATCCCCTGTTTGCTTATTTCTGCTTTTATAATTTGTCCTAAGATTTCAACAAACCAGATACAATAAAAATTATTTCCTTAACCCCAATCAAAAAACTGTCAGTTTTATTAGTCTACCTTTTAGATCAAATACCCGTGTTTTTAGACCTTTTAAGATGCTTTGGGTTTTTAAAGATAGTTGTGACTCTCCAGTTCAGCCAGGGCTACATAGCGAGATCTTGCGGCTAAACATGATGTTTTTAACATCTTAGAAATATTTCATCAACTATGAAAAATAAGCAGGTTTTACAGCTGGTAACTTTCCTTCACACAGCAGAGAGGGCTGTGCAACCCTTCCTCACTGAATCTCTGCCTTCCCCATAACAGCTACCAATGCTTTCCCTTTCCATCTTTTGCCTTTGAATTATCTACCCTCTCCTCATCTGCTAAGCCTGTCTTCCAGGGTCTTACCAGGAGGTCTTAGTGCAAAGCTAGTGGAAGGTTGGAAGGAACACAGTCACCCAGCTCTTTTGGCTAGGGTGGCCCTGAGTGACCTGACACCTGTCTACATACTCCTAGAAGACATTAGTTCTGCGAATACAACTCTGTGCAAGAACGTCTGGTTAGTCTATGCAGGGCCCTGGGTTTGATCTCCAGAATTATAAGAATTTCAACTAAAGCCCTAAGATACAGAGGCAAACCATGTTTGTGCCCCACTACAGAGCAGAGTCTGAACAAAGCAAACCACCAGAGTGTTGGGAACTATCATTTGTGCTTTTTTTCTGTGAATCCTAAGAGCCAACCTGAGGGCTCACAAGTGGGGACAACCTTCCGTTCTGCTTCCTTTGGCTCACAGAAACAGTTACCAATTTTGAATGCCTTGTCCATATGGAATGCAGGGAACCGGTATTAAAGGAGAATTACAGGTGCTTTGGCACTGGCTACAAGGGTGAGTGCAGGGCCTTGCAGCTGCACAGCTGCTCCTTCCCGACCACAGGGTGGCTCATCCAGGGCTCCATAGAGAGATCTGGACCTTGCCCAGATTGATCTTGATCTTGCCATGTGCCCAGATTTCCTCCCATGCCTTCTCATGCCTTGTTACCTGCACTCACATCGTAAGCATCGGATTTGTGACCTTGCAAACAAACAAAATTTCTATCCCTGAGCATCCTTTTATAAGTACTTGGCAGCCTTGCCAAAATGGCCAAGAAATCCTTTTTTAATTCATGCCTGTCTATCAGGGATTCTGGCTATGAGCTCAGCTTCCCCATCAAGTATCCTCAAAATGCACAATTTGACCCTCTGTGTTCTGTCTGTCCAGACATCTGGGAAACCTGGAAACAAGACAGGAAGGGAGAGAGCAAGACAGAAAGGGGGGAGGTGGAGAACACAGCGAACTCTGCACCCACCACGCTCCTCACATCCCTCCTGCACTTCTGGCTATCTTCTTGCACTGCAAACATATGACTGCCATGCTTCTCCCAGAATGGGCCGTTTCAAAGACTCAGAAATGCTTTGAAAAGCTAAAGACAGGGGTTGCTAGCATGATTACATTTCATAGCTGGTAAAATGGGGTACAGCACAAAGCCTTAAACAAGACAGGTCTCCTCAAAAGCTCTCTGCACACCACACCATCCAAACCCGTGCTGCTTCTCCATGCACTCTTAAGGTGTTTCTCAAGACTTTTCCTTCCTGGTGCAAAGAATGATGGGAGGAGACTGTCAGGCAACACAAAACCTCTGGTCCCTGTCCCAAGATAACACAGCCACTCTCGCCTTGCCAAAGCCACTAACTGAAGCACATCCCAGATCACTCCAAAGCTGAGTGAGCACAAATCGAGGCAATGTTCTGAGAATTATAAAATCATCTACAGAAGACAAGCCATTATGTCATTATCACATTTAAAATAGAAAATGGGACACCGACCACCCATACCCACATATACCACACCCCCCACACCACACACATACACACACTCCCCACACATTCCACACTACACCACAAACACACACACCACACACACCACACCACACACATACACATACTCCCCACACATTCCACACTACACCACAAACACACACATACCACACACACACCACACCATACCACACACATACACACACTCCTCACACATTCCACACTATACCACAAACACACACACCACACACACCACACCACACACATACACACACTCCCCA